>ML111022.1:0-33986 GCA_003697995.1 Taxidea taxus jeffersonii
AAATAAATAAAAATATATTACACATTTATGGATTAGAAGGACTAATATTGTTGAAATCTTCACACTAAAGATTCAATGTAATCCCTATCAAAATCCCAAAGGCATTTTTTCAGAACAAACAATTCTAACATTTGTATGGAAACACAGAAGACACCACATAGCCAAAGCAATATTTAGAAAGAAGAACAAAACTAGAAGCATCACTCTCCCTCATTCCAAAGTATATTATAAATTTAACAGTATGGTATTAGCATAAAAACAGACACATTGATAAATGGAACAGAAGAGAGAGTCTAGTGATAAACCAATGTTAATATGGTTAATCAACTAATGATAAAAGAAGAAAGGATATGCAATGGGAAAAGACAGTATTTTTAATAAATAATACTGTAAAAACTGAACAATTCCATGCAAAAGAATGAAACTGGACCACTATCTTATACCATACACAAAAACTAATTCAAAATGGATTAAATATTAAAATAAATAAACAGGGGAGTTGGGGGGAAAAGAAAGAGGTAGGTAAACCATGAGTCTCTTAAGTATAGAGAACAGAGGGTTGATGGAGGGTAGATGGGGCAGGGATGTGATAGATGGGTAATAGGTATTAAGGAGGGCACTAGAGGGCACTTATTGTAATGAGCAATGGGTGTTCTATGTAAATGATGAATCATTAAATTCTACTCCTAAAATCAATATTGCACTGTATATTAACTAACTAGAATTTAAATATAAACTTGAAACAAAAATGGATTAAGTAGAATGTATGACCTGAAACCATAAAATATTTAGAAGAAATCAGCTGGTAAACTCCTTGACACAGGTCTTAGTGATGATTTTTTTGGATCTGACTCCAAAAGCAAAATTAACACAGCAAAAATAATCAAGTGGGACTATATCAGACAAAAGCCACCTGCATGGCAATGGAAACTTCCAACAAAATGAAAAGACAATCTACTGAATGGGAGAAAGTATTTGCAAATAATATATCTGTTAAGGGTTTAATATCCAAAATCTATGAAGAATTCATACAATAGCAAAACAACAAACAAAATACATCAATCTGATTTTAAAATGGACAGAGAATCTAAATAGACTTTGCTCATTTCTTTTCTTTTTTTTTAAAGATTTTATTTATTTACTTGACAGACAGAGATCACAAGTAGGCAGAGAGGCAGGCAGAGAGAGGGGGAAGCAGGCTCCCTGCTGAGCAGAGAGCCCTATGTGGGGCTTGATCCCAGGACCCTGAGATCCGGACCCGAGCCAAAGGCAGGGGCTTTAACCCACTGAGCCACCCAGGTGCCCCTAGACTTTGCTCATTTCTAAATTGGGTTATTTGTATATTGGGTATTGAGTTTGATAAATTCTTTGTAAATTTTGGATACTAACCCTTTATCAGATATGTCATTTGAAAATATCTTCTCCCATTCCATAGGCCGCCTTTTAGTTTTGCTGATTGTTTCCTTTGCTGTGCAAAAGGTTTTTATCTTGATGAATTCTCAATAGTTCATTTTTGCTTTGTTTCCTTTGCCTGTGGTGATGTGTCTAATAAAAGTTGCTATGGCTAAGGTCAAAGAAGTTTCTGCCTGTGTTCTCCTCCACGATTTTGATAGTTTCCTGCCCTACATTAAGGTCTTTCATCCATTTTGAATTTATTTGTGAGTATAGTTTAAGAAAGTGGTCCATTTTCATTCTTCTGCATTTTGCTGTCCAGTTTTCCCAACACGATTTCTTGAAGAAACTGTCTCTTTTTCCCTTAGACATTCTTTCCTGCTTTGTTGAAGATTAGTTGACCATATAGTTGTGGGTCCATTTCTGGGTTCTATATTCTGTTCCATTGTTCTATGTGTCTGTTTTTGTGCCAGTATCGTACTGTATTAGTGAGTACAGCTTTGTAATAGAGCTTGAAATCCAGAATTGTAATGTCCCCATATATATATGTGTGTGTGTGTGTGTGTGTGTGTGTGTGTATGTATATATACATATATATAATTTTTTCCTTTTCAGTTTGGCTTTGGATATTCAAAGTTTTTTGTGGTTCACAAAAATTTTGGGATTGTTGGTTCTAGCTCTGTGAAAAAAATGCTGGTACTCTTATGATGGAGATTACATTAAATGTATAGATTGCTTTGGCTGGTATAAGCATTTTAACAATGTTTTTTCTTCCAATCCATGAGCGTGGAATGCTTTTCCATTTCTTGGTGTCCTCTTCAGTGTCTTTCATAACTGTTCTATAGTTTTCAGAGTATATATCTTTTACTTCTTTAGTTAGATTTATTCCTAGATATCTTATTGTTTTTAGTGCAATTGCAAATGCAGTTGATTCCTTGATTTCTTTTTCTGCTCTTTAGTTATCAGTGTATAGAAAGGCAACAGATTTTTGTACATTGACTTTATATCCTGTGACTATGCTGAATTCATATACGAGTTCTAGCAATTTTTTGGTTTTCTACATAGAATGTCATGTTGTCTGCAAACAGTGAAAGTTTGATTTCTTCCTTGCCAGTTTGGATACCTTTCATTTATTTTTGTTGTCTGAGTGTGGAGACTAAGACTTCCAGTGCTATGTTAAATAATAATGGTGGGAGTGGACCTTCTTGTCATGTTCCTGACCATAGGGAACAAGCTTTCAGTTTTACCCCATTGAGGATGATATTATCTGCATATCTTTTGTATATGGCCTTTATGATGTTGAGGTATGTTCCATCTATCCCTACTTTGATGAGGGTTTTTATTATGAAAGGATGCTATATTTTACCAAATGCTTTTTCGGCATCTATTGACAGGATCATATAGTTTTTATCCTTTCTTTTATTAATATGGTGTATCATGTTGATTGATTTGTGAATATTGAACCACCCCTGTAGGGTGGGGTAGCCCAGGAATAAATCTCACTTGATCATGGTGAGTATTTTTTTCTTTTTTACCAATTTTTTAAAATTTAAATTAAATTGATTAACATATAATGTATTATTTGTTTCAGGGGTACAAATCTGTGATTCATGAGTCTTATATAACACCCAGTGCTCATTACAACACATACCCTTCCCAATGTCCATAATGTACTGGGCAGAAGACATGACTAGACACTTTCCCAGAAAAGACATCTAGAAGAGTAACAGACACATAAAATATGTTCAACATCCCTCATCATCAGAGAAATACAAGTCAAACCATGATGAGATACCATCTCACACCTATCAGGATGCGTAAAATTAAAAACATAAGAAACAACAGGTGTTGGCAAGAATATTGAGAAAGAGAACCCTCTTGCACTGTTGGTGAGAATGCAAACTTATGCAGCCACTCTGGAGAACAGTATGAAAGTTCCTCAAAATGTTAATGACCCAGCAATTGCCCTATTAGGTATTTGCCAATAGGACATAAAAATACAGATTCAGAGGGATACATGCACTTCAGTGTTTATAGTGGCATTATCAATAATCAAACTATGGAGAGAGCTGAAATGTCCATCTACTGATGAATGGATAAAGATGTTGTGTATGTGTGTGTGTGTATATATATACGTATATAGTATAGTGTTGTGGATATATATACATATATATGTATATATTGTTTATTATGCTTTATATTTATAGTGTATACACACACACATACACAGTGAAATATTATCCATCAAAAAGAATGAAATCTTGTCATTTGAAAGGAATGGATGGAGCTGGATTGTAGTAAGCTAAGTGAAATGAATCAGTCAGAGAAAGACAAATACCGTATGATCTCACTCATATGTGGAATTTAAGAAAGAAAACAGATGAAAATATGAGAAGGGGAAAGATTAAAAAAAAGAGAGAGAGAGAAACAAACTGAGACTGTTAATGATAGAAAACAAACAGGGTGGGTGGAGGGAGGTAGGCGGGGGATGGGTTAAATGAGTGATAGGTGTTAAGGAGGACATTAATTATGATGACAACTGGGTGTTGTATGTAAGTGATGAATCACTGAATTCGACTCCAGAAATGAATACATTTTTGAGATGAAATAAAATTGAAAATAAATCTCACTCTATGTTAACTACCTAAAATTTAAATTAAAAAAAAAAAGTACAAAGAAGACATACAAGTTGCCAAAAGGCACATGAATACATCCTCAAATTCCTTAATCATCGGGAAATGTAAATCAAAAATCATAAGATGCCACCTGTTAGCATAGCTGTTATCAATGTATCCTTATATATCTATATGTATAGCAAAAATCCTCTGTTTCCCACCTATTCATCCTTCTTCCTTCCCCTAAAACTTTTGAAAACTGGTCCTCTTACTCTCTCAATAGAGACAAGAAAAGATCTAAAATTTTAATTAATCACCTTTATTTTTGTTTCTGTTGTTGTTGTTGTTGTTCTTTCATTCTCTTTTAAATGAACATTCTATGTCATTCTATTTTGCTGTTCTCTTAACATATCTATTATACTTCTTTAAAAAAAAGATAATTGTCCTAACATTTGCAATATACATTTTTAACTAATCCAAGTCCACTTTAGAATAATACCATACCACTTAACAAGTAGTGTAGATCCCTTATAACAGAGTATGTCAAGTTTCTCCTTCTTATTCCTTACAATCTTGCTGTTATTCATTTCACTTGTCCATAAGCTTTAATTCCAAATACATCATTACTATTATTTTTGAGCAAACTCCTACTTCTTCAATTAATTATCAGAAAAAATAAAGCATTTTATTTTACCTTTATGTATCCTACCTATAGCTCTGTGTCTCTTAATGTAGATCTGAATTTCAGATCTTAATTTCATATTTTTTTTCAAAATTTGCCCTGTTTTTGATTTTTTTTTCCACTTTAAATATATTTGCCTAGCTCTAGGTATTTTGCTTAGGGCTTTCTGAGCTTCCTAATTCTATGGTTTGGTGTCTATCATATTCCTGACTTTCTTCTCTTTTTGCTATTTCTATCACCTGTATTTATAAACATTTTAAAATTTTCCCACAGGTCTTGGATATTATATCTTTTTTGTTATTTTTTTTCTCTTCATATTTTAGTTTTGGAAATTTCTATTACTATATCTTAGTGCTCACTGATTCTTTATCCTGCCATGTCCAGTGAACTGATGAACCTATCCAAGGAATTCTTCATTTCTACTACAGCATTTTTTTTTTTTTTAATTTCTGGTACTTTTTTTTTTTTTTTTTTTTTTACATTTCCATCCTTCCATTTTCCTTGCCCATATGTTCTTGCATATTGTCTATTTTATCCATTAGAACCTGTAGAATATTAATCATAGTTCTTTTAAGTTCCTGGTCTGATAACTCCAGAATTTTTGTCATATCTTTGTCTAGTTTTGATACTTGGTTTGTCTCCTCAGACTATGATTATTGCCTTTTAGCATGCTTTATAATTTTTTGTTGAAACCAGACATATATTAGATAGATAGGTCTTTACTGTGATGTTTTATGTCATTGGGCTAGGTATTCCTCTGTGGTTACCATTTGCTGTTGCTATGGTGTCAAAGGCTAAAATTTCCTCTAGTGTCCTTGTCTTCCCTACCCGTACCATTGTTTTTTTAGTTGTCCTTGGATACTCCTTAAATAGGATTTGGGGCTTGAAGTTCTTTTAGCTGTCATTCCTTTTATCATAGGAAAGGCTTATTGATAGTGACAGTGATGTGAGTGAGGCTGAGGGAAAGGAAGCATTCTCTAATCCTGTGAATAGGGTTTAGCCTTCCACTTGTTCTTTGCTCATTATGACTCCTTAAACCCTCTCACTGTTGTTTATTGGTATTCTTAGATACTAGGTATATGTTGCATTTTAGTAGTAGACAGTAGTGGCCTAGAACTTTTAAAAGACTCGAATTTATTCTTATCAGTACTGACATTTCTGGCATACTACCAAGCCCTGGACATATGTCTGCCTTTTTCATGATCCTAAAATCTTCCAGGAAACTTCCAATATATTCATCTTACAAGATCCATGGGCTCTGTATCTTAAGTCACTACATCCGGATCCTTTACTCTTTGCAAATATAATTGCATCATTTATTCACCAGAGATTAAGCTGAAAACAGTCTCTTATTACCCATAATCTAAGGATTACCAAGATCTGTACTTTTTGTTTGTTTGTTTGTTTCTCCCATGCCACTTTAAATCCACAGAGATTTAAGGAGAAGTCTGTATTGAGACAGTCTATGTTTGAGCTTTTCTTTCTCTTTTTACTTTCACCCTCTCTCCTTCCCACCTCCCCCCTTCCATCCTTTTTCTTAATAGTGCCTAAAGTCCTCTAGATTCTGATCTTAATTATTTTTTCATAGTACAATCTTCCTGCAAGTGCAAAGTGCACTGGCATAATGATAATAATTCACACTGAAGCCTCATTTTTGGTACTGATAGCTCCTTGAATGACAACCACTTCTTGCTTGGTGGCAAGGTACCAAGGGAAGTACCTTTATGGTTTCTAAAGAACATATGAATCTGCTATTATAACTTACATTTGTTTGCAATCTTCTCACTTGAAGTACTTCTAGGATCTTGGCCAACTATTCATTATGCCTCCAAAGTGTGTTTTTGTTGTTATTGTTCTTTAGTTGAGACTTTAGCAAGATTAATACATGAAAAACAAATGGAATAAACAAATCAAAAGCTGAGAATAAATGACTTAGTTATATTCAATTACTTTTAGAGTAGATTGTTTTAGTTGGCACTACTTCCATCTACTCCTGGCCCCTGGGTACTAATCTTACTTCTCCTTCCTAGTACAATATGGTCAGAGTGTTCTTATCTGGGGTCTTCTTTTTCATTTATAAATAGGTAAATACTTAAGAATTTATATAGTACTATCCACCCGATCTCTACTTAAAAAACAAAACCCAACAATGTTTAGAATTTAAGATTTAGTACTCTAACTCACTGAAAGGTTCTTTACTATAAGGTCATTTAGGACAAAGTTGGCTAGCAATTTTAGGAAATCCTTCAACCTTTCTCTTTTGCAACCTCTTACCCCTGCAGTTTGTATTACTGTTGTGGTCTGACTGTGTCTCCTTAGAATTCACATGGCAAAATCCTAACTTCCAAAGGTTATGGTATTAGGAGGTGGGCATTTAGGACATGCTTAAATTGTAAGGGTAGAACACTGATGAATGTGATTAGTTAATGACTTATAAAAGAGGCTCCAGAGAGATCCTTAATCCCTGTGTCATGTGAAGATAAAATGAGAAGTATATGGCCCATAAGATGGTCCTCACTCAACTACACTGATAACCTGATCTCAGACTTCCAGCCTCCTGAACTGTGAGCAATAAATTTCTATTATTTTAGAAACAGAAACAATATTTTACACTGTGCTCTTTTGCTATAGAAGCCTAAATATCCTAAGACATATCACACTTTGTATGACCCAGCTAATAGTGGAAATGTTCCTCATGTCACTGGAGTATTATAGATGGATAAAAACTCAATACATATTAATGGTTTGCTTCAAAAATAAGAGGAAATAGTCTTCCCAAAGACATACAGTAGTTACAAAGTATTCTCTGTGAGTTAGTTAAGTTTCCTGACTGAGGCTAACAATACCACTATGTATGTTAATTACTTATAAAAATACTTGAAAGTATTACTCTTTAGAATTGTAACAACATTTTAAATCAAAGTACAATGTATTTAGAGAGTATTAGAACATTCTGACTCTTAATAGGAGGAGTTTTTGGGGGGATGGGAGGGAAATGCTGTATTACAAATGAGAAATACAGTCAATCTAAGTTGTCAAAATGAGAGTCATATTCAAGTGAAAAAGAAAAAAAAGTAAAATAATTGCAAATTTTAATCCATTGCAAGTCAATCTGATATTGAGATTCAGAGAATATGGATCAGAATTCTATTTTAAGGTTGAGTAGAACCATAATATTGGAAATGGATTACTTACTTTTTCTCACTTATCTACTTTTACCTCTAAATTGAAATCATCAGATAATTGAAGGATGAAAATGCAATAATAATTTTTAAGTGTTAAGTGTATGTTTTGGCCTACCTCTAATATTTCTTTCTTTTTTTTTTTTTATTAGTTGAATTTTTTAAAAACAGTTAAGTCTTGATCATACCAATATTTTGGACTAATGGTAAGACTTGTTTTTTTTCTCATGATTTCTGTGACTTTTTCCATGTGAGTCAAAATAAACTATTTTTACTATAAATATTTATTGCCTCAATAACAATTTTTTAAAAACATCCTGAAATAAAAGCCATGTAGTTACTTTTTATTCGATCATTATTTTGAACAGATTGCACTGAGACTTAAAAAACTCACATTTATTCCAACCATCAATTGAAATTTAAAGCCAAGAGTAAATATACTGTTTTTTAATAAAACCTTAGAATAATGTTTTTAAAAATATGTTCCATTTATTCCTTTTATCTCTTGAAAATGTGAGCAAACAGGCTGCAATACAGTAAAGGAACTGGAAAACCTCCAAGCATATTCAAAGTAAACCTTTTTTCAGAGCAGAATAGTAATTAGCTAACACACTAAAGTATTTCTTCTGAAAGCATCTTGCAAAACTTAAGAGATTTTCTCTTAAAACATATTCATGCCTGTAGGTAGAGATCTGCCTATAGGTGTTTATCTCCCTGTCTTCCCGGAAAATGAAAAAAAAAAAAAAAAGGCATTTTTTTTTCTAGCAGTATATATTAACCTTCTGTAGTCTGAAAGAAATGTCTGAAAGCATATGTACCTACAGATGGGAATGCATTAGCAAGATTTTCTGCTAAAGGCCAATATCAGTAAATTAGACCAGACTGTGTATAAGTTGGGATAATCAAGGGGAAACACAAATAATGATACTAAATAAAATAATAATGTATCACTTTGCATAAAAAGTTAGAGAAGTAGATATTGTGTGCTTGTTTATTTTGCTTTGGCCTTTTCTTTAGGATTGTGAGTTATATTTTTAGCATTTAATGTCTGCTGGAATACTGATCCCCCCCACCGAACTAACTAATTTTTAAGGTACCCAAATTCTGTAAAGCTTCTTTCCAAGAGAAAGAAACAGAAACAAAAGATAAAAGAGCAAAACAACAACTTTTCTGCTTAAAGGGTTGGTTAAGGTGGTAACACTTTTAGTTATGGCTTCAGAATAGACAGCTTAACTGTAAGTCAAGGATTTGACACTCTATGAGATACTTTCAAAAGACTAAATCATTATTTTCTTACCACCCAAATACTATTATATCTAAATCTTAACTCAGTTTTATCATTTATGTATTGTTTTTTACTGAGTTCTCTAACCCCATATTTCTCCAAAGGACTTTCAAGTGATGATTAAAAAAATAAATCACATCACCCAAAAACATCTTTGTGCATTTTTCCATTTATATCTTTATGAAATATAGATCTACAAATTCACAGTAAAATTCTCATTTCACATAATGCTCATATACTCCACATGCTTACATCATCCACATATAACCAACATGTACATCCACAGTCATAAAACTTTCATAGATACTCACTGTATTTATATATTACTTTAGAGTTTTCCAGGAAATAAACTTCCATTGTTTTATTTAATTCTGAGAACAAACCTGTGAAGAGATTTTTATTGTACTCAGTTCAGAGAAATGGAAACTGTGTTTTGTAGAAAGCTAGTTGCAAAATAATATTCATATTAAATGGTGAGCTCTGATTTCTAAATCAACTAACAACAATTTGTTTGAGAAGCATACTCTTAAAAGCTTTGAATGCTGAAGCTTATTATAAATTCCAAGGGAAAGTGCTATATGATTATACTCTTTACACTAGTATATCAGTATAAAATGCTAAGATATAGTTCACAGGTGATGGAGTTTTGCTCAGCAGATGGAAGGGGCAGTAAGTAGTCAAGAATGAAGGCAGAAATTCAAACTGGTTTAAAGAGGGATAGAAGCTTGTTATAGGAGATACACCATTTTCCACTTTGGCTTAAGGTCTTTTCCTCTCTTTTCTTTTCTCCTTTTCCTTTCCTTCTTGTCCCTTCCTTTCTGTCTCTTATCCAGAGTAGGCTACCTCTTTCTTGATTCTCTTCTTGCCCTCTGTGTGTGGAGGCCAATTTCATATGTAAGTCAGAGAATTCCATACGTTGTGAACCAACAACACTAGAAGCTGGCCCTGCTCCTAGGACACGTATACAAGATATCTCCTGGGATTAGCCCAGGACTAGACTTAGTATGTTGTCAGTTATAAACAACTTCAGCTTTGATAGGTGCCAAAATATTTTCCAAATTTATACAAATGCATGCCTACATGCCTACCTGCAATATATAAAATTTGCTGTCATTAACCCTTGACATTTTCAGACTTTGAAATCAGAATTCTGTAGCCATTAGAAGATTGGACAACCTCCTTCTTGACAAGTTTTTCACATTTCTGTAAATAGCATTTTCATTCTCCCAAATTCAATTTTCACTTCTTCTTTTTCTGTACTGCCTTGCATAGGTCAGAACAACTGACACTACTTTAGTTACAACTCTCCCATACAAACGTTTTCTTCTATTTTATTTTTCTCATAGTATATTTATTATCTGTGACAACTCTAATAAAATTTATGTACTATAATGTTTTTGGTTTTTAAAAATCTTTTGTTCATTACTGTATATAATTTCCTGGGAAGATGTCTAGTAGATGTTAATAGCTCAATAAATGTTCACTGAGTGAGTGAATAAATAAATGCATATGTAGTTGGTCAATCAACCTATAACACAGGTTCTTAAGAACATACATTTATGTCTGAGAGGTAGTGGTAGTGTAATGGAGTTCAGAAGCAGCTCTGATGCTTTACCACCATCTGTATTCAACGTTGCAGTGTAATTTTGTAGTGCCTACAATTCTGACTCCAGTTTTATGAATATTGCTATTTAGGAATTGCTTTGGTCAATGGGATGTTAGAAGATTTTTACACAAGCAACGTTTACAAAGCACTTCAGTAATTGGATTTGCTTTCACTCCAACTTTCTGCCTTTTCCATTATAACATGTATGAGCTATCTTGGTGAAGGATGAAAACATGTGGAATAGAAGTGTTACAGTCAAAGCCATCCTATGTCAAGTAAGAGATAGTTGGCTTTATATATGTGAATAAACCCAGTTAATATCAGTGTATCTGCCTTAATGGACTATTGCTGATTATGGTAAAGCACAGATCAGGTTAGAAAAGTCTATCCCAGGGGCGCCTGGGTGGGAAAGCACAGATCAGGTTAGAAAAGTCTAACCCAGGGATGCCTGGGTGGCTCAGTTGGCTGAGCGGCTGCCTTCAGCTCAGGTCATGATCCCAGGGTCTTGGGATCGAGTCCCACATCGGGCTCCTTGCTCGGCAGGGAGCCTGCTTCTCCCTCTGCCTCTGCCTGTGCTCTCTCGCTCTCTCTCCCTCTCCCTCTGACAAATAAATAAATAAATAAATAATCTTAAAAAAAAAAAAAAGTCTAACCCAGATCTACTGAATCTTACTGACTCATGAACTAAGTAAATTTTTGTTGTTTTATATCAGCAAAACTTAATGGTAGTTTGATTTGCATAATTATTTTAGAAAGAGGTAACTGTTAAGGATCATTCTCCTTGGAGCCACTCTTATGACCACAAGTGAGTAGCAGTCAAAATCATGATTTTGAGTCTGAATTTCATCCTTGTAAAATCAGATAGTAAGATGTTACTATTTGCTGATTTACCTTAGCAAAGGGGAACTTAGTACAAAGGAGACCCATGAACACTCCAATTCAATAGAGCTTTTCTCCAAATAGAGGGGAAATCACCTGAAATATGGTCTCTGCTTACATGGAATAAGAGTAAAGGCAAAAATAAAATTACATGTGAAAAGTTAATGAAGTTTTTCAATATATGTAGAGTAAAATATATGTTTATTTGTTATATGCATAATCCTAATCCAAATCTTTCTTTTAGAGGACTGATAAGTAGTATAACTGGCAATACAGATTGACATGCAGGAGTCCTTTTACCTTAGTGTACCTGGACTCAAAGGGAAGTTACTACTGATAAAATTTATCTAAAATAATACCTACCGAAAATCATTCCTGTACGTATTCCCTATCAATTTGACTAATCAGACTAGAACAGCAACACTAATCAGAAAAGCTGTCAACAGCAGTGACATACTACTGATAATTCTGAGAAATGATCAAAGGTCAATCTGTCAGAAGCAGGCAAGGATAAGACACTGTGCAATGAAGCCTCCCTCACTGCAGGACACCCAGGTCAATTTCAGCAGGAATCCTAAGTCTGGCATGCAGTAGTAACCTATACATTTGAAACCAAGAGTCCTTTACTCGGTGCCCAGTCTGTGATAGTAGATGTGTTGCCATATGTACCTTACAAAGATAGATTCAGGCTGTTGTGGAAGCAATATGAGTCATGCAGTTTCCATCCACAGCTTGATTCCAGTTGATGCTTCCATAGGAAAGGTCCATTCTGTGAGCATCTACATGAGAGATTCATGTGGTTCAATCAGTATTTGCTGATTTTTACCCCCTACAGTTCACATGATCCCAAAAAAGGATGTTTTTAAATCATTACTCTGTTGTTTTCCAAAGAGCAGACCAAATAGCTAGCTAGGTTACTGGCAACATTTCGAGATCCAATGAAAGTATCACCAGATTCATCAAGGGGAACACAGGTCAGGGCTATGAGAATGTCCTTGAATTATGCCCATAGAGCAAAGCAATTACATTCCTTTCAGATCTGCATAGCTGGCCACAGCAGCCCAGTAGACATGTTCAAAATTCAATTTTCCAGATAACCAGGACCAGGCATTTAGGAGAAAACTTATTGAATCATGGGCTTTGGTTCAGGCAATTTAGTGGGGGACAAGTTTCTCCCAAAGGAACATCTGCTACTTTTTCATGTAAAACTAAGATGCCAGCTAGAACCAAGCTGGAATCATTCACACATTATTCAGAACAGAAAAGTGAAAGGAATAAGATCTGATTGAGGCACAGTTTGGAGCTCAAAGACACTGGTTATAGAATATTTCTTATCTGTTTAGGGATTATGTTATTTTATTGTTTTTTGGGCCATGCGCATATATGTGTGTGCAGGCATATACACACATACATACATATACACTTTCATGTGTATATAGATAAAGTAAAAATAAATCTTAGCATAATACTTGCTGTTTGAGACTACAGTCTACTCACTTTTCTCCTACTGAATTTCGAAAAATTAAAAAAAATATTTTAACAGTTTTCTTTTTTCAAACCTGAAATACAAAAAAAGCTTTCCTGTTATAATATAATGAACTGATATACACATTCCTTTATTTCTTTAATCTGTAAGTGTCTTAGAATTCTCAGATCATTTGTTTGTTTACCAAACGGACCTGTGCTGGGTTCTGGCAACACAAATACATCAGTCAAACCTCTTCTTTACTTCCAATGTATCTATTGTTCTCCCACCCTGTCTTAATGTCACATGGCTAGGAGCCCATCCTGCAAAGCAAAAAACTGAGTCTCAGCTTCACAATAAACCCCCAGGCTGAAGTGCCTCTACATGCTACTTATAATCCCTTCAAATAAGGTGGAGTTTTTTTTTTTTTCCTGATACAATCCCAGAAATAATGGCATATGCCCTGGCTCTCTGAGGACGTTCATTATGTTGGATATTAAGGAATGCCAGGTCATGCCACCACTGTGTCACATTGCAAAGCACATTGTGTGGCCACTCTACAATTCTCAATAGCACTCAAGTTCCTATCCCCTAGGAAACAGGATTACTTATTTAAATCATATTGTAACTCACCACTTAAAACTTTCATGGCTTACATCCCCGGATTCCTTAATCTGCTTTCACATGTAAGCCTCTGTAATCAGTTACAAGCCATTCCCACACTGCTTTGCATTTCTCACACCTGTGACCTATCCTTCAAATCATTTTCACCTTCAATAATCCTTTTGAATGCCCTCTATAACTACCCATCACCAACTAATAACTTCCCTATGTTCTCAACACTTCTTACAATCTTCTGTAATATTCCTAAACACAAATGAAAACTATTTTCCCCAAATTTCAGCTGCACATGTATCTTTTCCAAAGACACATTTTTCATCTACCATGCTACACACGTATTGGTTCATTCATCAGTCCTTTCTTTCCTGACTCCCTTTTAAGAGCTCCCCTCACCATTTTCACATAACCTGCTGCTTTGAAGACCTTTGTTCTTCAAGTGGGCCACTCTCATGTGCCATATTTTTATTTGCTCATTTCACACATAGAAAGACTTGAGGATCTGTTTTGTAAATATGTTATCATGCCATATGACGTCAAAGTCCAAAGTAACGATCTACCAAAATTTTCATCCCTCAGCTTCTACTTTCTCAACCTCTATGACCTCTTCTATGCTGCCAATATCTACAAATATTTCATCTGTAGAATATTCATCATCTCGTCTTGCCAATATACATTCAGATGTCTAAATTTAACAATTTGTTTATTTTTAAAGATTGTTTTTTATTAATTTGACAAGAGAGACACAGTAAGAGAGGAAAAACAAGCAGGGGGAGAGGGAGAGGGAGAAACAGGCTTCCTGCTGAGCAGGAACACAATGCAGGGTTCCATTCCAGGACCTGGAAATTATGACCTGAGCCAAAGGCAGATGTTTAATGACTGAGCCACCCAGGCGCCCTTATATTTAACATTTTAGAGAAATATTTCAGGATGATGGTAACTATAGCATATTGTTTGAAGTTGTTAGCTGTGGCACATACTCCAGTGTTCAGCTTTCTGTCTCATGGGATTTTCATTCCACTGATGCTCTACTTTCTCTGTATTCATCAGTCAATTTTTTTTTTTTTTGAGAGAGAGTGACAGTGTGTATGAATTGGGTGAGGAACAGAGGGAGAGGCGGTATGAGAACCTCAAGCAGGCTCCACACTCTCTGAGGAGCCTAACTCAGTGCTCAATCTGATGATGTGAGCCAAAATCAAGAATAGGGTGCTTAACAGACTGAGCTACCCAGGCACCCTCATCAGTCAATTTCTATACTCACTCTACTCAATCTTTAGATGTTATTAAATATAAATTTAGGTTAACCTTCCAGAGGGCTACTTGTCCTTTATGTATACCTGTCTTATACAGTCTCAACTGCAGGTGTATTCAACTGCCTTCCTACCCAAATCTAGACAGATGACTCTTGCTCCATACAGTAAATTAGTACCGTTGGAACCACTGTCATTGTATGGTTGTATGTTACATGGGCTCTCGGTGCTACTCATCAATCCTATCATAATAAGCTCCCCACAGAGATGGGATCAATTCCCACTCCCACATCCAAAATTTGGTTTGGATGTTGAAGTGGATGATGCCGGACAGACACCTAGAGAGTATGAAAGTTTCATTACTCACAAAATGCTGCAGGCCTCTAAAGCTGGTCTGAAAATGTTTCAGGAAGTCAGGGAAAAGAAACTGGACTGAGGTTTTCATGGTGGCTAAAGAGGTCCAGGGTGACACTTCCCCATATGTACTTTAGACAGAACTTGCATGATTAAACGTCCTCACAAAGTCAAAGGACAGAGTACTCAGGATTCCTTATTAGCTTGATAGATGTCGAGCAGAAAGGAAAGAGGGAGGAGTGGTGGCTTAAAAGGGTCAGTGGTGAAACATCAAAAACAAGTCAGACTCTTTATTACATCGACTATTGTCACTTGCTACTATCTGCTTAATTTTCCACTTCTCATAATGGTCAGAACTTTCCCATTCTTTACAAATTTCACTATCCTTTTTCTGAATTTTCAACTTACTCTAATTTAGAAAATAGTTACCACATGAGGATTCTACAAAGATCTCATTCCTCCTGCCTCCAAAAATACATTTACCTGTATTTATTTTATAGCCAGTTTGTTCCTTTTTTTCTTTTTTCTTTTTTTTTTTTTTTTTTCTATTCTTGCTTTGACTGCATTCTCTTTAACATTTCCAGGGACATGGTTTTATTATCCTCTCTGTCTTATTGGTAATTATAATATATTGATTTTGAGTTTTTCCTTCAGTTGAGGCATAAGAAGAAAGAAAAGCACACAAAAAGCACACAAAAACCATTGAGATTGATACAAAGATAACAGTTGCATAACCAGCAGATAATGAGACAGAACACTGCCAGCATGTCAGACTAGCAATCAGTGTTCACTCATCTTCCCCAAAGGCAGCTCCTTTCCTAAGTCCTATCACTCCAGTGTAGTTTCACCTGTTGTTGACTTTTAAATAAATGAAGCATACAAAACATATTTTTTATTACAGTCATTTTTCTTTTTTTAGGGTCTGCTTCTTGGGGTGTGTTTAAGAATTCTCCCTATCCAGAGTGATGAAGATATCCATTCTCCTGCATTATCATTATTTAATTCCAGTGTTCACCCGAAATTGATTTTGATGTATGATGTGAAATAATGTGAAGTTTACACAACAGAACTTGAAGCTCTTACAACCTACATAAACACAGTCAGGGAAAAAAGAAAATGACTATTACAAAAAGAAGCTAAAAGTTACAATAAGAAGGGAAGTATTTTTCTTTTTTTTAAATTTATTTATTTATTTGACAGAGAGAGACACAGTGAGAGAGTGAACAGACACAGGGGGACTGAGAGAGGGAGAAGCAGGCTTCCCATTGAGCAGGGAGCCCGATGCGGGGCTCCATCCCAGGACCCTGGGATCATGACCTGAGCCGAAGGCAGAGACCCAATGACTGTGCCACCCTGGTGACCCAAGAAGATAAGTGTTGATTTAAACTGTGATTCTTCAGGACAAAAAGATGACAAGAAGGAATAAGGAAGGGCCCAGTGCAAAACCTAGGAGACATTTGTATATGGGAAAAATGAATGAACAAAATTTCTTGAAAGAAAAACAAATATAGGGGCACCTGGGTGGCTCAGTCGTTAAGCGTCTGCCTTCAGCTAAGGTCATGATCCCAGGATCCTAGGATGGAACCCCATATTGGGCTCCCTGCTCAGTGGGAAGCCTGCTTCTCCCTCTCCCACTCCACCTGCTTGTGTTCCCTCTCTTGATGTCTCTCTCTGTGTCAAATAAATAAAATCTTAAAAAAAAAGAAAAGAAAAGAAAAACAAATGTAATGGATTGTGTGAAATGACTGGTTTATTAAACAAAACCAAGATAGGAATGAGGAAAAAGACAAACCAAACGTGTGGGGATCTGGATGATGAAAACAAAACAAAACAAAACAAACAAACAAAAAAACCCTACAATAAAGCTTAAATGTATGAAATCCAATTTTTATGTTTCATACTTTATGAGATGTAGCATTTAGTGATATTTGTATAAATCATATCGGAGAAATTCTGTTTGGTGGGGACCATACTAGAAACAGAAGCAACAGAAACACTACAAAGAACTCCACTGTGATTGTCTGGCCATGAGAAGCTTACTATCTGTCAAGGATAATTGGATATAGAAGTGGAAACTATAAATTGAAAAGAAGTTTGGGAATACAAAAGTTCTTGGTATATTTGAGTTATTAATGTGGTAGGCAAGAAAAATAAACAATTTGGAGTGAAAATGATGAGTTTACTTCTTAGATAAGTCACAGATGGAACTGAATATAAAATTGTGACAGGGGGATATCTGGGCTGGAGGCAGGTTTTGGAATTGTCTCTTGGTAGGTGTGTTCTCAGAGTGCACAAATTCTCCAAGGGACTTATTATAAAAATTTGTCAATGGAGGGCAAAAGAATGAACCTATTCAGGTGTTCACAAAGCATGGAGTCCTAAAAATCTAGTGAGATGATAGTATAGTCAACTTTATCAGATAATGTTGGGAAGACAAAACAAAAACAAACATAATAGCAATAGTAAAATACTATAAAATAATAGTAAAATAAATTGTATAATGTAAAAAGTATAGTAATTGATATTCTATGTGTTATAATTATAAATTAATATAAGTAATTTCCTTTAAGTTAAAAAGTAGTATACTAGTTTAGCCTCTTTTCTCATGGGACACTTATACAATGGTGGGGAGACCGATATATAAATATTGTGAAATATTACCTTGGAGAGAGTGTCTCAATTGTGCTTAAATTAATAAATTTCTAATCTACCAAATGAATCTTTACATGAAAGGAATATAACTCCATTTTACTTTACTTTTAAATCTACTATTTTCAGATGTCATTCTCATATTTATTTATTTATTATTTTTTATTATTTTTTAAGATTTTATTTGTTTATTTGACAGAGAGATAGAGAGCACAAGTAAGCAGAGCGGCAGGCAGAGGCAGGCAGAGGCGGAGAGAGAAGCAGTTTCCCTGCCCAGCAAGGAGCCCAATGCAGGACTTGATCCCAGGAACCTGGGATCAACCTGAGCCAAAGGCAGTGGCTTAACTGATTGAGCCACCCAGGCATCCCATTATTCTCATATTTATTATAGCTTTTTTGCAAATTGAAAATTCATAGCTGACTTATTTAGGAATAATTTTCAATTTATGAGTTTTCTGAACAAGATTTTTCATATCATCTTAATATTTTCTACATGGAAAGTAAATCAC
The DNA here is from genome assembly GCA_003697995.1 of Taxidea taxus jeffersonii. Taxonomy (NCBI): domain Eukaryota; kingdom Metazoa; phylum Chordata; class Mammalia; order Carnivora; family Mustelidae; genus Taxidea; species Taxidea taxus. The sequence goes on from ML111022.1 coordinate 18,487, forward strand.
AGAAAATCTTATGGTTTCAAAAAATAAAGAGAACATTGATAATTTAAACATTAAGAGACTGTTTCTTTTTTAAATTAATTATTGTTTCTGACCATCATTACAGTTTTATATGATATAAAAATTATATGCAGTGTAGAGTACCAATATATAACAATTGTTTAATTTAATGCACTTCAAAAATTATAAATCTCAATCTATTTGAAATTAATATTTTCATTCATTGCTCATCATTCCCAGTTCCTGAATAAGAAGAGATTATTTTTCTTTTGAGGGGAAAAAGTGGGATTAAAAAAAACCTGATGATGTACACATACTTATGGCAATATGGGTTTTAATTTATAATTTCTTAATAAGTAATAAATTATAATATATGTTTTTATGGAAATATGATGGAACGCATCTTGTTAGAAACTATGGAAACAAAATTAAGATGGAAAATAAAGAAATGTTACTTTCTTAGGAAGAAAAACAACTGGGTATGGCACATTTTAGCCATAATTTTCTCTCTCTTTAATATCTCTTGATATTAAGCCACATGCTTAGAAGAATTACTTGCTAGATTATAATGCTCCATATTAAAAAGACTTACTAAAATTAAGTTTATTGGGGCTTGTGGGTGGCTCAGTTTGTTAAGCATCTGATTCTTGGTCTCAGCTCAGGTCATGATCTCATGGGTCTTGAGATCAAGCCTGGGTGGGGCTCTTTTACTCAGCGGGATTTGGCTTGTAGCTTCTTTCCCTCAGTCCCTCCCCCAACTCACAAGCTCTTTCTCGCTCTCAAATATATAAATACATTTAAAAAAATAAGTTTGCTATTTCCTCTCCAATTTGCTACGTATGGATCTCAAAATTATTCTAAGTATAGGGAACTGCCTCTTAGTTTTCCACAGGAATTTTAAAAGACCATTGCTTAGAGATGACACATGATGAAGACCTTTTTAATATTTTCATTATACAAATATAGATACAAAAATAAACAGCATATGGTTATTGTTGGCTAAGCAAAGATTAGAATTGTTGATGTCATGCTCACTTTCATTTTTTTTGCTTGTAGCAGTAGTTGGTAACTGCTTATTTATTTTTGCTATATAATGTGAGAAAAGTATGGGGAAATTAAATGAACTTAAACAATACTATCTTAAAAATATTTCATTAAATGGAGTTGGGACAAGAATATTTATTCATCCTTTTATTATTTATGCAGGTCCTTCAACACTCAACTATAATCTGGATCAACATGTGCATATTTCCACTCCCATATTCCTCAAAGTATAATTTTGGAAATTATTTTTCTTAGTGTTTCATGTCTGTTTACTGAAATCTGCTTATTCCAGCATACAAAGTGTTGTGTTGCCAAAGGGAGCCAATATTTCTCATAATATAAGGGTCTTCATCATTAGAAAAAAGTTGTTGGTTAAAAGGAAAGAAATATGTTGTGAAATAAAAGGATAGGGAATATATTAATGATAATCTGTCTGTTCTTGTGACAAGCTAAAAAATGCAAAAATCTGACTTCTAGTAAAGTATTGGATGACAGTCAAAATGGAGGAAAGGAGATTAATGTATATAAAAAACATTGAGGTGGTTTGTGGAATTCTTGCCTTATTTTATAGGAAATCTTTTTCACCATACATGAAACAATATGTCTAAGATCCATAACATGTTTTCTTATCTTAGTGTAAGGTTTATAGAACTCTTTATTTTACATAGATTATAAGATTATCAAATCATTTTTTTTAATCTCTCTCTTCGCCCCTCTGTCTCTATGTCCCTGTGTCTCTTAATGGCTCCATCTCTCTGGAAAAGTTTAAAATAACCTTATGCAGTTTTATATCAAGGATGCAAAATAACTAAGGCTTTGTGACATTGTTGGTGAAGGCATACTTTGGACATAACCACTTTGGAAAAACGTTTGAAAGTACTTACAAAAATTAAAGATAGTTATACCTATAAACCCACTGACCTGCTTCTTGGTATATAACTTAAAAAAAAAAAAAAGAATGCAACTAAAAGTAAAAGGAAGTGCTTATGTCTACCAAAACAACGTACAAAATGTTCATAGGTGATTATTTGACAAACAGCCCCACATCTATCAACATTAGGATAGGTAAACTTCCTTCCCTCCCTCTTCCCTTTCTCTTTCTTTTTCTCTTCCTTTCTCTTTCTCTCCTGTCCTTCTTTCCTTCCTTCCATCCTTCCTTCCTTCCTTCCTTCCTCTGGTTCTTTCTCCCTTTCTTTTTCTTCCACAAAGGAATACTATACAGCCATACAACCATACAGGTGCACATAAAAGCAAAGAGGAAACTCAGATTCATAATATTTTAGTTAAAGAAATCAAACACCTGAGAATGTGTTCTGTATGATTCTAGCTATATGGGGTCAGAAAGAGGTCATACTGATCTATGATGATAGTCTAGTGTTTACTAAGGACTAACACTAACATATGTAAAGGAGACCTCCAGGGAATGTAAATATTCTATATCTTGATCTGTTATATAAATATGTGTACATGTAAAAATTAATCAATGACTACACTAAAGATTTGTGAATTTTACTATAGTTAATGAGGACTGTACTTTTTTAGGATATAATCTGGGAAACTTACAGGCTCTTTAGAGAAGTTGACACTTATATCATGGCATCAGAATTAAATATTTTTCTAGTTTGCTTAATGTTTATTAGAAATGTTTTTTTTATTTTATCATTTTTGAAATATATTTTTTCTAGATATAGAATTACAGTTTGTTTTTTTTTCTCTCAGTATTTTAAAGACATTGTGCCTCTGTCTTTTCATTTGCATTGTTCTTGACCAGAAATACACTGTCATCTTTATATTTATTCTTGAATACCTCGTTGTTTTTATTCCCTTTAGGATTTTTTTATCACTAATTTTGTGAAACCAGGTTATACTTATGATATGGCTTGATGTCGTTTTTGTGTGTGCATTTCTAGTGCTTAAGATTGTTGAGATTCTTGGATCTTTGGGTTTATAGTTTTAATCTAATAAGGAAAAATCTTAAGCATTATTTTTTTTCCATATTTTGCCCTTCCTTCTTTCTTAGGTACTCAAATTACTTATGTAGATAATTTTCTTGGTGTCATTTCACAGTTTATTGAAACTCAGTTAAAATTCTTTTTGGGGGTTAGTCTTTATTCTGTCTTTTTTTTTTTTTTTTTGATAGTTTCTATTGTTATGTCTCCAAGTTCACGAGTTTTTTTCAGCAATGTCTGATTGTTACTTCCATTCCTTGTATAGAGATATCACAGATCTCATTTCAATAAGTTTGATCATGAGATGTTTTTAATATTTTCTGTGTCTATATTTAACATATTTGATCTTCCTCTAGATTCATCAGCATTTGGGATTCAGTTACAATAGCTTTATTGTACCTGTCTGCTAATAGTAACATTAGTATCAATTCTAGATTGGTTTTAAATTATTGATTCCACCCCTCCCCCCATTATGAGCATATTTTCCTGCTTCTTTGCCTTCTTGTTAATTTTTACTAGATTCTATGATTGCTAATGTTTGCTTGTCTAGTACCAGATAGTTTATACATTCCTATATTCTTTAATTTTTTTTCTGACATGATATTAAGTAAACTTGAAAACAGTTTGATCCTTTTGGATTTTGTTTTCAGGTTTATAGGCAGACTGGGTAATGTTTATTCTAGAGTTAATTGTTCCTCAATAGGGAGAGAAGACTTTTGAGTACTGTATATGTGATTCAGGTTTTCCAGTCTGGCTGGTGTCAGTAAGCACTGCTCTCATCCTGTGTTAAAATCATGATATGGTTTATTTATTTATTTATCAGGTATAATTAACATATAGAGTTATATTGGTTTCAGCTGTGTAATGATTCAACATTTGCATACGTTACTTAGTACTCATCATGACAAGGGTACTGTGTATTCTTAATCCCCCCATCTATTTGACCCATCTCTCCACTCATCTCCTTCTGGTAACCACCAATTTTTTCTCTATATTTAAGAGTGTGTTTTTGTTTTTGTTTTTCTTTGTTGTTGTTGTTGTCTTTTTTTCTTTGTTTTGTTTCTTAAATTCCACATGTGAGTGAAATCATATGGTTTTCATCTTTCTCTTACTGACTTACCTTACGTAATACCCTCCAGATTTATCCATGTCATTGCAAGAGGCAAGATTTCATTCTTTTTTATGGCTAAATAATATTCCATTGTGTATACATACCATATCTTCTTTATCCATTCATCTACTGTTGGACACTGGCTGTTTCCATATTTTGGCTATTGTAAATGATGGTGCAATAAACATAGAAGTGTGTATATCTTTTCAAATTATCTTTACTCATCCATTTAGATATAGAGCTAGCCAGTTCTCTGTACATCTCTACCCTCTCTAACACCTCTCTGTGTTCTTCTATGTGATCTCTAGCCACCTTGATCTCCTCTAATTCTCATCTGTATTTCCTTATCCCAGAGAATCCACCTACTAGTCCTTCCTTAGTTTCCTATTCTAGAAACATGGCTTGAAAACTCATAGTGTAAGCTTAAGGAGTTGCAGAGCTCATTTTGTTTGTTTTCTCCCCCTTAGGAATCACTGATTTCATGAATTGATGGCCATGGAACTGTTGGTTTATTTATTTTGTAAAGTTTTTTAGGTGTAAATACCTTAAGAGGGTAAATGTAGAAGCAGAAGTCAACATACAATATTGGGAAAAAAATAACTGCTAAAATGCAGTACGTGATATATATATGATAGAATATTTAACCTAAATAATTCTAGAAATTAATTCACCAAATACTTACTTCATACATAAGAAAGCATCTATAATAATAGGGTGTTGGGTACAATGATATTATTCTAAAGTTAGATTTTGAATAGGAATAGAACTGCCAGTAGGTGTTCAGAGTGTTTGAGGGGGACTGTTTGCTTTGTTTTTGTATATACATATACATATATATATATATATATATATATATATATATATATATATGTGTGTGTGTGTGTGTGTGTGTGTGTGTGTGTGTAATGAACTCTATGTAGAGAGAGTTCATTATATCTTCAGTTTGGAAAATTATTTTAAAGTAATTTGTAAAATGTTGATTTTAATCTGTTTACTTTCATCATCTCTGGAAGCAAAATATGCTTGATATTTTAGTATACTCTGTATCTCATTCTGTCTCTTAAGAACTTTCAAGTTTTATTTCTTTGTGAATTTATGACCTGTCATTTTTTGCCAAATTTTCTGACCTGTCATCCAAATTGCCTACTTTTTTTCCCTCTATCTCTTTTTTAAAAGATTAATTTATTTACTTGTGTGTGAGAGAGAATGATAAGGGGGGGGGCAGAGGAATGGAATCTTCAAGGAGATTCCTGGATGAGTACAGAGCTGGATTCCACAACATATGAGATTAGGACCTGGGCCAAAACCAAGAGATGGATGCTCAACTGACTGAATAATCTAGGCACCCCTTGCCTACTTTCTTTTTTCCTATGTTTAATGTTAGTAAATGCTTTTATTGTATTATAATTTGTCATGATATTTTCAATTTTAGATTATCTATTTTATTTTATAGTATTCGATTATCTGATATAATTTTTTAAAGATTTTATTTATTTATTTGAGAGAGAGAGAGAGAGACTGAGAATCCAAGAGCAGGGGGAAGGAAAAGCAGACTCCCCACTGAGCAGGGACACCATTGTGGCACCCGATGCCAGGACCCTGCAACCATGACCTGAGTTGAAGACAGACACTTAACCAACTGAACCACCAAGGCACCCCAAAATAAAAGGATTTTTGGAAAACTTACCTGAGGAATATTTTTTAAATTTAAATTTCAAGAATAGTTCTTTGTATTTTATGGATATTGACAAACTGATTCTAAAGTTTAAATGAAAAAAAAAAAAAGTCCCAGGAGAGCCAACACAATATTGAAGAACAAAGTAGGAGGGGTAATGCTACCCAAATTCAAGACTTGCTATAAAGTTATGGTAATCAAGTCAGCATGGTATTGGTGGAAGTATAGATGAGTAGATCAATAGAACAGAATAGAGAACCCAAAAACAGACCCACATATATATAGTCAACTGAACTTAGATAAAGGAGCAAAAGCAATACAATGGAACAAAGATAATCTCTTAAACAAATGTTGCTGGAACAATGGGACATCCACATGCAAAAAAGTGAATCTAGACAAAGACCTAACACCCCTCATAAATATTAACTCAAAATACATCATAGCTTTAAATATAAATGCAAAAGTATAGAACTCCTAGAAGGTAACAGGAGAACACTTAGATGACCTTGAATATAAAAATGATATTTAGATACAGTACCAAAGACATAGTCTGTGGAAAAAATAATTATTAGCTAGAGTTCATTAAAATTAAAACAACAACAACAACAACAACATCCCTCAATTCTGCAAAAGACAATATCAAGAGAATAAGACAAACCACAGACTGGGAGAAAATATTTGCAACAAAATACATTTGATAAAGAACTATTATACAAAATATACAAAGAACACTTAAAACTCAATGATAAGAGAACAACAACAACAACAACAAACAATTAAACAATGCACTAAACACCTTAACAGAAATCTCACTGAAGAAGATATACAGGTGGCAAGTGAGCATTTGAAAAATGCTGGACATCACATGCCATCAGGAAATGAAAATTAAAACCACAGTGAATATACCATTTGGTTCAAATAATCAAAAGGTCCTTTAAAAAATTTGTTTATAATGATGTTCATTCATTGTTTCAAAGGCAGTTATTTTTCATTAAAAAGAGATACATGGGGACACCTGGGTGGCTCAGTTGGTTAAGCAGCTGCCTTCGGCTCGGGTCATGATCCCAGCGTCCTGGGATCGAGTCCCACATCGGGCTCCTTGCTCAGCAGGGAGCCTGCTTCTCCCACTGCCTCTGCCTGCCACTTTGTCTGCCTGTGCTCGCTCCGGCTCTCTCCCTCTGACAAATAAATAAATAAAATCTTTAAAAAAAAAAAAAAGAGAGAGATACATGGGTACACTCTTATTGGGAGGTCCATTTGGACTACTTATGTTCAAATCCTAGTACTTTTGAGGAATTATGTGACCTTGTACAATTTATCAGTTTCTTTAATTTACAGCTGTTCCATCTGTATAATGGAGAAAATAATGGCACTACTTCCCAATAGTATTATGATAATCTACATAATTTTCTTGGTGCCTAGTGTTTCCTGATTAATTTTCAATATTTGTTACCAAGGGAATTTGAAAGTATGCTTTTTGATTAGTTTTTAATCCTTTAAAACCACTTGAAACTGCCTCTGCCTCTTTCTATTAAACAACCTCAGCAAGCATATACAAATGAATAATGTAACAAGTATATATTGTGATAAAAATATGTTCATCTGACATGTTCAATTGACATGTGCAATGGAAATGTAATGTACACAAACCAAAAAATTCATTATATCCTTTATATTAATTATTCTGAACCACTTAGAAAGTCATCATGACTTAATATCACTGTGATATTGCAAAAAGGAAACCCTAATATGGTCTAAGTATGGAGTTGGTTTATTAAAGTTATATAAAATATGATGCTATTTTTGATCAGTATCAGTAAATAATTTTCTTATCGAAGATTAGTTAATATGCCAATTTAATTATTTAAGATGGTTAGCTAAAAGTGATGTAATAACAGATGTGGCTAGAAGACGAAGAATTTGTGTTTCTCTTCTGCTTCTGATTAAATCAAAATATGCTTTCATATCCCTGAGGTATAAGGGTGGTTCAACATTTGCAAACCAAGGTAATAGAACACATAAATTAAGAGAAGAAACAAGAACTACATGGTCCTCTCAATTGATGCAGAAAAGGCATTTGAAAAAATACTGCATCTTTCCTGATTAAAACTCTTCAGAATTTGGGATAGAGGGGACATTCCTCAACTTCATAAAATCCACCTATGAAAAACCTACAGCTAATATCATTCGCAATGTGGAAAAGCTGAAAGTTTTCACACTGAGATCAGGAACATAATGAGGATGCCCACTCTCACCATCATTGTTAACATATTAATAGAAGTCCTAGCAACAGCATTCAGACAACAAGAATAAATAAAAGGAATTCAAATTGTCAAAGAAGAAGTCAAACTCTCTCTCTTCGCAGATGACATGGTACTCCCTGTGGAAAACACAAAAGACTCTACCCATAAATTACTAGAATTCATGCAGCAATTCAGTAATGTGGCAGGATACAAAATCAATGCACAGAAATAAGTTGATTTCTTATACAGTAACAATGAAACCGTAGAAAGAGAAATCAGAGAATCAATTCCATTTACAATAACACCAAAAACCATAAGATACATTGGAATAAACCAAACCAAAGATTTATAAACCTAACCAAAGGACCTATACTCTAGGGACTACAAAACGCTAATGAAAGAAATTGAAGAAGGCACAAAATGATGGAAAAGCATTCCATGCTCATGGATCAGAAGAATAAACTGTTAAAATGATTATACTGACCAGATATGGAGCCTCAACTCTATGGTCAACTGATCTTTGGTAAAGCAGGAAAGAAAAAAAAAAATGTCCAATGGAAGAAAGACAATATTTTCAATAAATGGTGCTGGGAAAATTGGACAGCTATATACAGAAGAATGAAACTTGACCATTCTCTTACACCATACACAAAATAAACTCTAAATGAAAGACCTCAGTGTAAAACAGAAATCCATCAAAATCCTAGAGAAAAACATAGGCAATAACCTCTTCAACATTGGCCACAACAAATTCTTTCAAGACACGTCTCCAAAGGCAAGGGAAACAAAAATGAAAATGAACTTTTGGGACTTCCTCAAGATAAAAAGCTTCTGCACAGCAAAGGAAACTGTCAACAAAATGAAGAGGCAACCTACAGAATAGGAGAAGATATTTGCAAATGACACTACAAAGAGTTGATATCCAAGATCTATAAAGAACTTTTCAAACTTAATACATAAAAAGCAATCAAGTCAAAAAAATGGGCGGAAGACATGAGCAGATACTTCTCCAAAGAAGACATACAAATAGCTAACAGACACATTAAAAGTATTCATCATCATTAGCCATCAGGGAAACTCAAATCAAAACCTCATTGAGATACCACCTTACACCAGTTAGAGCAGCCAAAATTAACAAAGCAGTAAATAACGTGCATTGGAGAGGATGTTGAGAAAGAGGATCCCTCTTACACTGTTGGTGAGAATGCAAATTGGTACAGTCACTTTGGAAAACAGTATGGAGGTTCTTCAAAAAATTAAAAATAGAGCTACCCTATGACCCAGCAATTGCACTACTGGTTGTTTTCCCCAAAGATACAGATGTAGTGAAAAGAAAGTCCATATGCATCCCCAATATTCATAGCAGAAATCTCCATAATAGCCAAAATGTGGAAAGAGTCAAGATGTCCTTTAAGAGATGAATGGATAAAGAAAATGTGGACCATATACAATGGAATATTACTCAGCCATTGGAAAGGATGAATACCCAACTTTTGCATCAACTTGGACGGGACTGGAGGAGATTATGCTAAGTGGAATAAGTCAAACAGAGAAAGTCAATGAATATATGGCTTCAGTTATTTGTGGAACGAATAGCATAGAGGACATTTGGAGAAGGGAAAAATGAAGGAGGAGAAATTGGAGTAGGAAATGAGCCATGAGAGATTATGGACTTCAGGAATCAAACAAAAAGTTTTAAAAGGAAGGACGGGTGGGGGAATGGGTGAGTCTGGTGATGGGTATTAAGGAGGGCACGTATTGCCTGGAGCACTAGGTGTTATACGCAAACAATGACTCATGGAACACTACATCAAAAACTAATGATGTACTGTATGGTGACTAACATAACACAATAAAAAAAAAAGAAAAGAAAAGTTACTATTTTTTTAACATTCAAAAAAAATATGCCTTCAGTTCTACTGAGCTGTGTTTCATATCCTTCAACAAACATAAACTTTTTCCTATCAGCCAGCTTTGAGTGTCTTCTACCTGTGATGTATTCTCTCCACCATGGAAAAAGAAAAAGAAAAAAAAAAAAAAAAAAACAACTCTTAAAGGAAGGGCATTTGTACGACAGAAAGGCTATAAAGGGAAAAGGAAAGTGTGCTGCTCATTGTGTCTTCACATTGGGGAAATAAGGATCTTAACTCTGGGTGAAACTAAATCACCTCCAAAACATAATTTCTGGGCACCCGAGTGGCTCAGTTGGTTAAGCCTCTGCCTTTGGTTCAGGTCATGATCCTAGGGTCCTGGGATTGAGTCCTGTGTGGGGTTTCCTGCTCAGCAGGGAGCTGGCTTCTCCCTCTGCCTGCTGTTCCTCCTCTTTGTGCTCTCTCTCTCTGACAAATAAATGAATAAAACAGCAAAAAACAAAACAAAACAAAACAAAAAACAAAACATAGCAAAACAAAACTATAATTTCTCTCATACCTTGAGGTTTTAATTTCATACGTTAAAATACCATGAATGAAACAAAGTAAACATACACATAATAGTTTGTATAAGTGGTTAGTGGACTTCTCTTTTATTATTTTGTTAGTGTTAAGGAGAAAAAATATTGATTTCGATTTCCTCTTTTTTGTAGGATCTATATTGGTTATAAATTTATAACAGCCAGTTGGGTGTGGGTATCTGTAGCAGATGCTTCTTGTCTTCTTGCAATTGCAATAATTTTAAAGACAGGTTTGGGGATGCCTGGGTGGCTCAGTGGGTTAAGCCTCTGACTTTGGCTCAGGTCATGATCTCAGAGTCCTGGGATCGAGCCCCAAATCAAGCTCTCTGCTCAGCAGGGAGCCTGCTACCCTCTCCCACCGCATGCCTCTCTGCCTACTTGTGATCTCTCTCTGTCAAATAGATAAATAAAATATTAAAAAAAAAACAGGTTTGGGACATCTTGTTTGATTACTATTTTATTCTTGATAAAAGCACACAAAAGTGTTTGGCCTCTCACTGGAGCTCGATTTTAGAAAAACACATTATGAACATTATAGAACATACATATTTTCTTTCAACCTAAAAAAGCTTTTTGTCATAAAAAGAAAATGAGGATCATTATTAGGTGCTACAATAAAAGGATGAACTAAGGGGCTGCTCTTGGTTTTATTCATGTAATCTCATTTTAAGTAATGATGTTGGAATCAGAATAAAGAACATAAGCAGGAAAGTCTGTGGTATTTTCTAATGACTAAGCTTCAGTCGACCTCTCAAATCATCCTTATATTAAATTATGAATCTCTCTGATAGATGTTGCTAACCCAGCTCTGACAAAAATCCTAAAATAAAATATAGTGGTACCACAATATTTCCTCACTGTAACCCAATTTCCCTCAGATAAACAGTTTTTATGCCAAATAGAATATGAGGAAAGAAGACAATGTTTATAAGAAAAGAAACAGAAAAAAATACAAAGGTGTTTGGGGAACCTATTTCAGATGTATTTATATGGACCAAACTATACTCTTAATCTTACTTTTTCTTCTAAACAGAGAGAACTACAGGTGGAAGTGTAAGGAAGTATCACTGTTTTCAAAATAATGCACTGTGATGGATTAGTGGTCAAGCTCTTGAGAATGACCCAGTATGAGAAAGACCCAGTGTATTTCAGTACATTGATAAGACCAGATAATGTAGCACAACTAACTGGATGCCTAGTACTATTAACAGTATTCTTTGGGTCACCATAGTATTAACAGCTGTTAGTGATGGAGACACCTAGAAAAACTATTATGCCTTATGTATCAATATGTTGAGTAGACTTGATAAGGCTTCCTGTAATGACATGTGAGAACAGGAAAAAAAAATGTTCATGAACTTTCAAGAGACCAGAGATGTATATAATGTGGTTTAAACTTGGTAGGAAATCAAAGGAAATAACTTGTGCAAAGGTTCCACAGAAATTGCTTTAAACTTGAAAATATTATTTGAGACATTTCTTATGGTGTTGTCCTATATACGCATATAGTATGTAAATTAATGAATATTCATTTTCTCTCTAATATTTTATTTTGAGAAAAACAGTTGACAAATCTAAAAAAAGGCACCTTTAGAAGTCAATAATGTACCTAATGAATCAGATCTTTCTTTGTCTGTACTCAGTTTCTTTCATTCTTTACTTAATAAACCTTTGAAGAGTGTTTCCTCACAGATGAGCACTGGTTACAAAATGACAAAGCATGACTGATAACATTGGAGAGTAATGTTAGTAAGGTAACTGTAATAAAGTGGTAAATAAATACTTGGTGTAGAAAACAAATTGCCACAGGAGTACTTTTATTGCCAAATTATGAGCACAGAATTCCTAGAGAGAACAACCAACTTTTAAAAGACTTCCCATAAAAAATCAGTGACATCTCTCTTGTAAAATATAATACTAATCAGCAACATTGCAAATATTGCCCAGAGGAAATTATATCATTGGGAGATGTGAGCTAAAAATGGCTGGGAACCTGAAACAATAGGAATAATGAAGACATGTTGGGAAGCTGGCAATTGGGAGTATTTAATGAGAACATTGGGTATTCAGTAAATATCTAGATAAGCAGTTTTCTCTTCTAGAATAAATAGAGTTTTATGATGAAGTCAAGAGTCTTAATGTTTTAATGAGATTTGATTATATGAGACATGTGATTGATAAAAATTCGTGTTATTTCTTTATACCAATGTTCTTTTCCTAAGATAAATAGTATTAAGACTAATAACATCACAGAGACTGATAAAAATACGTGAAATCTTTGGACATTTACTTCTATACTATGTTGGATCATATTGCTCATAAAGTTGTAATTTTTTTTATAATTAAGTTATAAAAAGCCCACCTTAAAATCTGGGTATCTTATTACTTGTGGGTAAAACTGTCAAATATGCTGATAATATTGATTAATATTAGACCTGGCAATAGTCGTCTTTATGCACTGTTTCGATATATTGTTTTGGATTGCTATAAGGTTGATAGACATAATATCCATGAAATATTTGGTGAAAGTATTGACTATATCTTAATCGAGATTTAAGATTCTAAGATTTATTACATAAATAAAATAATTTAGAGTATGTAATTTTGCCAATGAAATAGACACACAGATCAATAGAACATAATAGAGAATCCAGAAATAGAACCACACAGATATGCTCAACTTATTTTTTAAAAATATTTTCTATATTTATATGAGAAAGAAAGAGAGTACAACAGGGGGAGCAGCAGGCAGAGGGAGAAGGAGGCTCCTCACTAAGTAGACAGCCCAATGTGAGGCTCAATCCCAGGTCACTGGGATCATGACCTGAGCCAAAGGCAGACGCTCAACCAATTGAGCCACCCAGTGTCCCTCAACTTCTTAATTTAACAAACTTAGTTTTTAGAGCAGTTTTAGGTTCACAGAAAAATTGAGTATAAAGTACAGAGAGTTTCAGACAAGTATCACTGTATAAGTTTAAGATATATGGCATGATGGTTTGTTTTACATATATTGTGAAATGATTACACAATAGGTTTAGTTAGCATCCATCATCTCATACAGATAGAATAAAAGAAATTTAAAAATTCTGCTTGTGGTGGGAACGCCTAGGATTTACTCTCTTTATACCTTCCTCCAGTTCTGCCTGAAGACCAGGGTTGGTGGGGGGCGCAGTGGATAATATTCCCTCATATATATATGTATACCACATTGCTATCTTTTCATCTCTCAACACATACTTAGGTTGTTACCATCACTTGGTCATTGTAAATAATGCAGCTATGAACATGGGATTGCAGATATCTTTTCTAAGTTACCTGTCATTTCCTTTGGATATATTCCTAGAAGTGGGATTGTCAGATCATATGGTGGTTCTGTTTTTAATTCTGGGGGGAACTTTGACACTGGATTTTTATCCTTAGTATAAAATTCCCTTGAGATACATCCAAGCATTATTTATAATGACCAAGTGATGACTACAACCTAAGTATATGCCCCATTCCCCCCACAACCCTGGCCTTCAGGCAGAACTGGAGGAAGGTACAAACTTCTAGTGCTAGGGATATAATGTACAATATGATGATTACAGTTAACATTACTGCACGGTACATGGGAAAGTTGTTAAGAGAGTAGATCCTAAGAGTTCCCATCACAAGCAGAATTTTTAAAATTTCTTTTATTCAATCTATATGAGATGATGGATACTAACTAAACCTATTGTGCAATCATTTCACAATATATGTGAATCAAACTAGTGTGCTATGCACCTTAAATGTATACAGTTATGTATATCAATTATTTCTCAATAAAACTGGGTTGGAAACATGAGCTGCTACTGAAATATTGTCTTGTAAACATAGCAAACTTAAAGTCTTAAATTATCTTTCAAGGAGAAAATAAAAATTAAAAGAAAAAAAATTCTGTATGAATTCATTCATGAAATATTTTCCAAATGCCAAAAAATTATAGAGATGAAGAACAAATTAGTCAATGCTAGGGTTCAAGTAGAGTGGGGTAAGATAGATATGACTGTGAAGAATATAAGGAAAGAGATCTTTGTGGTGATGAAATTATTCTGCACTTTGATTGCAGAGCTGATAATATTTTACACATCTGATAAAATGCCTTGGAACTATTCATAGAAATTGTACTAACGTCAATTTCCCAGTTTTGATATTGGGTCTCTGAAACTTCCTATGTATCTATAATTATTCTAAAAAGAAACCTTGCAAAAATAAATTAAAACAAGAAATTAATTTAATATTTAATCCAATGGGCCAAATATTGTTTCACTGTACAATCAAGACAAATGTGTCAATTAAATAACATAATTTCCTACATTCTATTTGAGTTTATCTTGTAACTTTCTAACTCTATTCTATTTATCTATGTATGGGTTCTCTAAACAGTACTACACTCATGATTTTTGTAGACTTATAGTATATCTTGAGGTCAGGTAGAGATAATTCCCTCATTACAGGTGGACCTTCTAATTTATGCAGTCAGAAACTTTTAAAATACTAGAGAAGATTAATTATATTTTCTAAGTATACTCTCTACTAATGTCTTTAAATTCACTTTCTTTTTTTTTTTTTTTTAATCTCTGATTTCATTTAGTGAAATTGTCCAAAATTTCTCATTGCAGGCTCTGTCATGAAGCTATAGGACACCATTTATATATTTCAATAATGAAATTCAAAAGAGAGGCTGCTGGTGGCTCAGTCAGTTAAGTGTCTGCCTTCAGCTCAGGTCATCATGTCAGAGTCCTGGGGTAGAGCCCTGCTCTCTGCTCAGTAGGGAGCCTGCTTTTTCCCTCTGCCTACAGCTCAGCCTGCTTGTTCTCTCTCAAATAAATAAATAAATGAAATGTTAAAAAATTTTCAAAATATAAGTTGATACTAAATTATATACTAAATTATAATGAAGACATGTGTCAAATTTTAATAACAAATAATAAATAATTTTAACTTATTAAATAAATAACAATAAATAATATTGAATAAATTTTAAATTTATTTATTTACAAAATAA
>ML111022.1:33996-52970 GCA_003697995.1 Taxidea taxus jeffersonii
AATAAATAATATTGAATAAATTTTAAATTTATTTATTTACAAAATAAATAATATTGAATAAATTTTAAATTTATTTATTTACAAAATAAATAATAATAAATAAATTTTAAATTATAATAATGAAGATATGCACCAAATTTTAAAATGATTCACCATTGTGATACTGCTCTGTACAGATTGAAATTTAGTATCATATATGCAACTCTTAAATTTAATACAAGAGAATATAATCACAGAAGTCCCAAGAGAATTTGACCTATTAAATTTATAATGTACACTTAAGAAAAGGATTAAAACAGTTTCCAACTACTTTTGAATTTTACACACATACATCAAATACAACTTATGAGTAAATGAATCAGATGTAAAAAATTGTGTTTGAATAAAAAAAGAAAAAGAAATGAAATTATTTTTGTTTCAGGTGAGACATACTGTTTTCTTTCCTGGCTCTCTTCCTTGATCTTCAGCTTTCAGTCTCCTGAGATCTACATTAATGATAAGAATTCAAGAACACATAGGTATGGGAACCAATAATTAAACTTAAAATAGGTTTCTAACAACAGTTTGCATGACAAAACTGTTAAAATTACAATAGCCTTTAAATGTATTTGCCAACTCCTTTGATATTCTTATTTCTGAGGAAATAGCAGAATATAAGCGTAGTATCTGCAACATGGTAGAGCACGTTTCTGAATACAAACAAAAATGATACTGAGACCAATGATCTTGGCATATTAAACATTTGGTGTCTGGAAGAAACCCCAAAAGATAATTTTGAGGAATGTTTGTTTAATTACTCTATACTCTTATTACTTTATTTATAGACCAATGGAAGAAAAGAGAACCCAGAAGTAGAACCTCACAAATAAGCCCAAGTGATTTCTGACAAAGGTCCTAAAGCACAGTTCATTAGAGAAGAAAGAGTAATTTTTTTTCAGCCAGTAGTGCTGAGGCAGTTTGATGTTTATAGATAAAACAAGACAAATGAATAGTTACATTTCCTCCTAAAGGCAATGGAGGAGGGTAAGCAATACTATCTGTATTTTGATTTACAGTATATTGTCAATTAGATTGCTTTTAGTTGTAACTAATAGAAAATGCAAGTAAATCAGCTGAAACAATCAAGACTTATTGGGCCATTCAACTCAAAGAGCTAGATCTAATTCAGAAAACTGACATGATTTGATCTGGAATCTAGCTTTGTTTTTCTCCAATTCTCATGTATCTGTCTCTGTTTGGATATTGGCTTCATGTTCAATCTGGATCTCTTAAAGTTGAAGATGATGAGAGAAATCATCCGTCCTCACTAGCATGGAAAGAAGTTTAGAAGCTTTGGGTTTATCAAACTATTTATTCAATGCTTGTTATCTGTGGAATGATATGGGATAATTAGATTTGTCGGGTTACCAATCTGATTGGCTCAGAATCTGAGTGACTGGGGTTCCACATCATTCCTGAAAATGAATGTGAAGTTAATTCTGCCTAACCAACTGAGTGTTGTTTTTATAAGGAGGTCGTTGAGAAGTGATTGTTGTGCTGAGATATGCTAGATATTTTGTATCTTTCTCAGTCAGAGAGACAAAGTGAGCCATGAAATTGGGATAAATTATGGGTGAGATTTGGTTGCAGTGTTACAGCTAAAACCATTGAGAACTTGCTTGAATAATCGGATTTTGTTTCTGTAAATAACTGGGAAGATATAGATGAGAAAGAAAAAGAAAAAAGAAAATAATGTAATTGAAAATATTGTGTATCTCAGTTGCTGGTGCTGTCAGACTTTTGTGAAGGACATGTTATTTTTAAGAACATGTTTATGAATATTTGATACTTTATGTGAAACACTGACAGTAAACTGAGACTTGTAGAACAGATGAAAAGTGAACCAGGCAGAAAGAGGGAAAAAAAAAATGTTTGACTCAACTGGGCATCAAAAATAAGCACACATGTTTCAATAAAATATGATATTCCCTCCTGACTCCCACTACTCCCCCACTAAAATATTTAAGTATAAACAAGTTGCAACAAAATAATAGGGACACATATTTTGGAATACATACAGAATCAAAAATGCTTTTATAAGGGCCAGTGTAAAATGTTTAAATAATCAACTATATTAAAAAATGTCATGGAATTAGAGCAGGACTTAAGAACTGAATTAAACACGACTTCCTTATCCTTGAAGTGCATGAACATAGAGTTGAGGGTCATAATCTAAAGTGGGGTTGAGGTAGCAAGTACAGAAATGTGTTATTCATTTCCCCCATAAAGATAAAATGAGAATAAATGTGTGGATTCAAAAGAGGGAGAAAAGTCAGAAGGTGTCAAAGAGCTCAGAGCCACTAAAAGACTAAAGAGTAGTCTGACCTAAAGAAATTCCAGGGATTCTATTTATTTTTGACAGATTTCAAAGAAAAAACATCGTGAGAAGAGTGACATCTAATACATATATATATGTTAATGGACTGAGCATGTTCAGTTGAACCTCCCTGAATTTTTGAGCCAGCATGCCCCAGGAACAGATTTGTTTCCTTCCATCTCTCAGTCAAAATCCCCAGCAGGCTTTTTCTTTTTTAGAAGTTGACAAAATGATTGTAAAACATATGAAAATGATAGCTAAGAAAAGTTTGGCAAATAATACAGTTGAAGGATTATGCTACCTGATTTCAAGCCTTCCTGTAAAGCTACAGTTTACTAATGGTGAAAGGACTGGCAGATCTACTAATGGAACATAAGGGCATTCACATAAACTCACTCATATATGGTCATTTTCTTAAAAACAAATGTGGCAAGCTAACTTAATGGGGAAAGGATAGACTTCCCATCCAATGATGATGAGAAAACTGGATTATCTACAATATGTTAAAAAAAAAAGAATATGGACAAATTGTCCATATTATGCAAAAAATTAAGTTCAGATGGATCATATAGGTAAATGTATATTATAAAGGTCCCAAAGGAAATTAAAAAGCAATATCTTAGATATGATACAAAAGTACTAACAATAGAAACAGAAATAATGCATCGAATTTTATCAAAACTAAACATTTGTTTTTTAAAAGTCACTGCTAATAAAAAGAAAATAAAAAAACCATGTACTAGGGTATAGCATGATATTTACCATATAAATATCTAATTAGAACTTATATCCCTAATGATATATTTATATCCAGAATAATATATGTAGATCCAGATATATATGTATACATACATATATATACATATATACATATATGTGGTATTGGATTGTAATTTTGTCGATGATATATATATGTCATCGATGATATATATATGTATATATCATCGATGATATATATATGTATACATATATGCATATATGCATATATATGTATATATGTATACATATATATATCATCGATGATATTTACATATATATCATCGACAAAATTACAATCCAATACCACAGAGGATTACTTGGAAAAAGAAAGACTTCAAAAAAGGAAATGTATAAATGGCCAATGAAAAGACACTTGACACAATTAGTCTAGAGGGAAATTAAAATTAAAACCATAATGAGATTATACTTCATATCCCCAAGGGTGTCTAAAATCAAAGGGATTGATAATACCAAGCATCTTAGAGGTGTAAGAATATGAAATCATAAAAATTTGGAAAATAGTTGACATTTCCTCATGAAGTTAAATATATACCAGCAACATAACCCAGTAATTCCATTCCTAAGAATTTACCTTAATGAAATGAAAAAAAAAAATGTACAGAAATGTTCACAGAATCTTTAATCATAAAAAACAAAAATTGATGAAAGACTGTCCATCTTTAGGTAAGTGGATATACATTTATATAATAGAATATCACTTAGCAATTAAAGGAGCAAACTAAAGCTTTTCTTAAAGCATGAAGGAAGAGTATAATTTGGTTGAGTAAAAGAAACCCAACACACCCTAAAATGTGCCCTACAAATTTACAGTTAATATTAGTTCTCAGGGTATCCGGGTGGTTCAGACACTTGGTTAAGGGTCTGCCTTCAGCTCAGGTCATGATCCCAGGGTCCTGGAATGGAGTAAGGCACTAGGGTCCCTGCTCAGTGGGGATCCTGCTTCTCCCCCTCCCTCTGCTTATACCTCCCTCTCTCTCTTCTCTCTGTCAAATAAGTAAATACAGTCTTTAAAAAATATGTTCTAGTCAGCAGAATTAAGATTTGAAGAAAAGTATCAAGTCAGTGGTTGCCTGGGGTTGAGGGGCAGATAGAGAAAATTCAATGGGGTATAGGAAACTTTTGGAGATGATGGAATATGTATCTTGTTGAGGTGGTACTTAAATAAACTAAGCATATTAATCTGTAAACTTAAATCTGTGTATTTTATTTTATGAAAATCAGCTCAATTAATGGATTATAAAAAACAGACAAACATAATCTTAAAAAACAGACTTTGTGAAATACAGAGCTGTAATTCTTTGTCACATAGTAGCCCGGAGTGATCTTATAAAACCTAAAGAAACTGGGAAACTTGAAAACAATTAATGTTAGTGGGGAGCCAAATGCATTTACACACTTCATAGTTCTTAAAATTTTTAAAAATTATTTTCACATATTGTAATTGATGAAAACGTTTTGGAAGCTTGAGGCTTTTGGGATGCCACTATTGGCAGATAGCAGAGGCAGAAGAAAAGAGGGAGTACACAGATTAATAGGCTTTATCTTTTCTTTGCTTTATAAATCACTTTGGATTTGAAAACATACAAATAATATTAATAAGAATAGCTAGACCTTTGGAGTAATAAGAGAAAGCCAGACAAGTTTTTTACTTCAAAATATGTCATGCTTGACTAAGAATAAGTGAACTCTCTAGCAACAAGATCAAGTCTAGCTTGAAATTATGGTCCTGTGAAAATTATGAATTTTGTAAAACATCTCCCCTCAGATGTATCTCCTTCTCCTTCTTTTTCTCTCTTTCTCCCCCCTTTTATTAATAACACAATTTTTTGTCAGTAAATTGGATTATCCCCTGTGTTCTCATTTTAATGCAATTTGTATAACATGCTGCTGCTATTTTTAAATGAAATTAAAACTTTGAAACAAATTTGAAATTAAATTTGAAACAAATTAAAACTTTTCTTGTTTCTTTTGGTCCCTGGAAGTTAATTTCTATTACTAAGAATTTAGTCTTATTTTTCTCCCTGGCAAGGCAAGGCTTACAGGTAGAAGTACCTGTAAGCAAATACCTCGTGCTAAGTTTCTGCCTCTAGGCAGAGATCCTGGCAGTGTTGCTCTATGTACAGTTAATGGACCATATCATAAAGATACATATCGGTAGACAATAAGAACTGATGGATACATGAATGTTTGAAGTATTTAGGTAGAGTTTTAGTCAGGAGTGTTTTGACCCTGGCCATCTGGGCACAACGTATAAATCTGTGCATAGATCAATTTTGAATACATATTTTTGCTTTTGTGATGCTAGGTAGATCTGCCTTCAGCAGGAAAGGTAGTCAAAAGTACACATTCTACTTCCCTTAAGGGCTGCTAATAAAATTTGCATTTAAGTTTCATACGTGGCCTTGAACAATAGGTTCTAAAATCTACAAGATTTTTATTGAAATTGAAAATAGTTTGGTGTTATTTTGGTGTCCTTTGTGTGTGGGTATGCATGTGCATGTGTAATTTTATTTATTTTTTATTTTTTATTTTTTTTAAGATTTTATTTATTTATTTGACAGACAGAGATCACAACTAGGCAGAGAGGCAGGCAGAGAGAGGAAGGGAAGCAGGCTCCCTGTTGAGTAGAGAGCCCAATGTGCATGTGTAATTTTAGAGTATCGCATTCTATCCGTGAATACTGTTGTGAAACACACAGACTATTATGTAACTACTACATAGTGTGTTTGCCAAAAACAAATAAATAAACATGCAATGCTTTAAAGTGATGGCATAAACAAATATTATAGTCATCTATGCTATGAGGGGCATTTATTTTTAAGGTTGCCACTTCTGAATTTCACTGAATCCGAACAAAACACCACCACTGAAGTGATAGTCTTTCTTTATAATTGTCAGTATCTGCTGAAAAGCTCTCTTCCATCATACTTAAACAAAACTGTCATTTTGCAAAATTAGGTTATGAATTTTTCCAAGGCATAAGTCTCAACCTTTGTGGTACTTTTACAATGTAATCATTAAGAGGAAGTTCATGATTACTTAACGAAATGTATTTACACATATAAATACCTTCACTCTTCTGGTCTGTATGCAGTGGCTGCTTTACCATCTGCCAAAGGTTTCAGTTGACTGATGCTGAGGCAATAAATTGATACAATAAAAGATAGTACCCAGAGTTTTAAACCAATTAAAATGTTTGAAGCAGTCTCAATGCATGTTAAAATATTATGTCTATTCCTGCCAATAGTCATGTAGGAAAGAGATGTAATGAGTCAACCATAGCTGAAGGACAGAGAACAGGAGTCAGGGGTGCTCTTCATTGCAGGCACTTGTAGCAAAGGGTCATATAATTAAAAAGTAAATCCGGGAAGGTGCTCACCCTCCTCACCACATCGCCCATAAATCTCAGGCAAGGGTGCAACTTCTTTGACAAAGTTTGGTATTTCATATCTGTTTGAGAAATCTCTACTGATTGGGATCTATTAGTAGAAAACTAACATTGAATTTCCAGAATTGCCAGATATCATTATAAAGCGAAGATAGATAATGGCCACAAAATGACTTTGAAAAAATATTTTTCCATCCAGTTTATGGTTCTTTTTTTGTTTTCAAGCTAGTTTTTATTTTTAATGCAAATGTCTAAAAAGAAAGCAAGTGAAGATTTTATAAAATTCTCTCCATACATAGGTGAGTCCCATCAGGTCATATAAGATTAGAAAAGCAAGAGATTTATCAGGTTTCATATACACGATAGTAAATGTCATCTCTTAGCATAATTTTAAGTATTTGCAAATATGAACAGCCATGTAAATTCACATTTCTAAGGCTGGTAATGTGCACCTTAAATTCTGATTATTTAAAATGGATGGGTCTTAGTGGTCGAAGTTTAGTTCTGTAGCATTTCTGAGAGGTGTGCTCTGTTGAATGGCTACTTAACCTTAGTTTCATTATTTGCAGTTAAATTTAATTATAGCTGACACTTGAAAACTTGGGTTTGAACTGTGCATGTCTACTTATATGCAGATTTTTTAACACTTCCAGTCAAAAGTAAGCTATTACTTCCAGTCAAAGTAGTTAAGCTTTGGGGGAGTCAAAATTTATTTTTGACTGCAAAGGGGTTGGCACCCCTAATCCCTGTGTTGTTCAAGGGTCAACTGTATTCCTCAAGCCCAATTTGTTGATTCAGTCTTTTGATTGTGAGGGCAATTATAGAGACACTAATATAAATTAAAACACACACACACACACACACACACACACGGAATTTATCTCCTATCTCTACTTATTTTTTTGAGTATAGTTGACATACAATCTTGTATTAGTTTCAGGTATCCAACTTCGTGTTTTGACAAGTTTATACTTTATACTATATTCACCACAAGTTCAATTACTATCTGTTCCACTACATGGCTATTACGATATCAATGACTGCATTCCTTATGCTGTGCCTTTCATTTCCATGACTTATTGATTCCATAAATGGAAACCTATATCTCTTTCTTCCCTTCACTCATTTTGCCCATTGCCCCACCTCATCCCCTCTGGCAACCATCAGTTCGTTCTCTGTATTTATAGGTCTGATTCTGCTTTTTTAAAAAAATTCATTTGTTCTATTTTATTAAATGAGTTTTATGAGTATTATGGTGATGACACAGACTGTTTCGAATGTCAAGTGTCTCTGAGAAATATACCTAGACAAGCTTGGCTCACATGCGGTCCCCCCTGAGTCGTGGACAGTGAATGGCCCCATTGCAGTCATGTGTGCACAGCTGAAACAAAGGGGTCAGGCAGGTTAAACTCCTTCGAGATATAGAAATAGTCTTACTCCCAAAGTGGGAAAATACTATCCTCGGAAAACAAAACAGTTGATGTCTACTACAATGCTAATTTGTTGCTCCCTTTTCTGCTCACCTTGTTTTCAGTTTCCTAAACACATCTTGCCATGTAATTGTTTATTTGGCCAAACACACAATAATTATATGCATAGGTGAGTAATTACATCACACCAGATGATGTCATACTTCCATGATCGCTTCTATGATGACCTCTAGGGCCACTGCCTGCAGACAATGCTTCACTGTCATCAGTTACAATCAAAATAATTGGCAAACCTAATATAAAATATATATATATTTTTTTTATTTGGCAGACAGAGATCACAAATAGGCAGAGAGACAGGCAGAGAGAGAGAGAGGAGAAAGTAGGCTCCCCAATGAGCAGAGAGCCCAATGTGGGGCTCGATCCCAGGATCCCGGGATCATGACCTGAGCCGAAGGCAGAGGCTTTAACCCACTGAGCCACCCAGGCGCCCCCTAATATCAAATATTTTTGAGTGCTATGTGCCACACACTTTTCTAAGCATCTTACTATCATTGAGAAAGAACCATTATATTAATTAAGGTTTCTGGAAGAAGAAAAATTTGGGTTTGAATTGTTTCTCCTGATGAAAGCTTACCATTCTAAGTTTTTATTTTTATATGGAAACTATTGTAGCTCATATTCCATTGCCTCTGATGATATTTATTTGTCTTGTGATATTTAAATGAAAAACAGAATTAATTAACTAATTTATTAATTTATTATGTATGTATGTATATACTTAATTTAGAGACAGAAAGAAGAATGTGAGAGGGACAGGGAGAGAAATAAGAAGAGGGAGAAAGAGATTTAAGCAGGCTCAATGCCCAGCATAGAGCCCAATGCAGGGCTCAATCTCAAGACCCTAGATCATAACCTGAGGCAAAATCAAGAGTCAATGGCTTAACTGACTGAGCCCCCCAGGTGCCCCAGAAATCTACATATTTAGCATTGTATCTGGTATACGCCTAGGTCCCAATAAACGTTATTTGTTAATATCATATACAAAGCCACATTTTTGCATAATTATGTTATTTGTTCGTTGACAAAGGTAAAAGATAACATGAATACAATTTTCTCTCTTTGACTTCAGAATCCTTATTTTAAAGATTACATTTTTCTTCCAGGAACTCATTATTAACGAAAGTGCTTTTCTATTATATTTTAAGTGTAATACATAAAGTCAGAATTTTTATGCAAAAGATACAGTTGGATGTATAGGAAGCTTAGCTGCTACTTTACATATGAGGACATTAGAGCCAGAAAATATTCAGTTCCATGTCAAATATCACAGAATTGGCTAATGGATGAACTGACACCAGAAGTTAGGGCTTTTAACTCCCAGCTTAGTACTTTAAAATGATGTTACATTGAAACAATTAAGAGAAAGTATGTAAATATATGTGGTTTCTGAACTATTATAATAAATTGAAAATGAATACCAGTGATTCCTGACCAAATTTTTTAAAAAGTATGTTCAGTAATATTGAAGTTATCACCCTTCCTCCCTGATAAACATCTTCATTATCCTGAATTTTACGAACATCTTGTTTTTTTTAAATGCTTGCCATATTTGTATTTGTCTACTTGTTTAATTTTGCTTGTTTTTGAACTTTATACAAATTGCGTCAAGCTACTGAATATCAATAACCTATTATAATGACAGAAGACCTGATATGCTACCCCTATCATGTAGAATATAGAGCATATGGGGGGATAGTTTATTAAAGGAATTCACTGTAATGAAGTTTCTTAGATGTATTTGTCACTTTCCGAATATCTGTAAATCACCTGAAGCAGTTAAGAAGAGAAGACTCACACAGGATATTTACGTATACTGCGAGGGCAAATATAATTCTTTAAATAAGAAAACCCACTTTATGGAAGGAATCTGTTAGTTTGCAGAAATAATCATGAATACCAACCAAATGGAAAGAGATTACTTGGGTGAAAAATGAGGCACTATTAAAATATAAAATATTAAATAGTGTGAATGCTTTTATCTGGATATCTACTCACTCAAGAAATATACGCAGAGTGTTAAAGCCAGTGAAATCTCCCCAGTGACACACCTGAATAAAAGTAGAATCAGGGGCGCCTGGGTGGCTCAGTGGCTTAAAGCCTCTGCCTTCGGCTCAGGTCATGATCCCAGCATCCTGGGATCGAGCCCCGTATCGGGCTCTCTGCTCAGCAAGGAGCCTGCTTCCTCCTCTCTCTTTGCCTGCCTTTCTACCTACTTGTGATCTCTCTCTCTCTGTCAAATAAATAAATAAAATATTTTTAAAAAATAAAAAATAAAAAATAAAAGTAGAATCACATTTCAAACCATGTGACCCCTTATGATATGCCCATTTCTCCTTTATTCTTCTGAATTCTCTCCACACCCCCTATCAAATCCTGTCTTCTTACCCTGTATCAATTTGAATAATTTATTTCATTTGTCATCACTGATTATTAATGTGATGAAATAAAATAAGTAACATGTTTTGTTCTCTCTCAATTCCAATATATTTAATCACATATACTGAAATAAAAACTGCAAAAGATATGCAAGAATAACATGAGTAATACAAATATTGTGTTCCATCTCCTTAAACACCTTTGATTTCACATGGAGAAAGTCCTAACTTTCTTTTACCCTAACTGTGTAACTTCATGCATTCACAGTGCTACTCTCCCACCACTGCCTGAGGGATTTTACTCCCCTTCAACTGTTTTACCAGTTCTTCAAAACTGCAGTCCAACCATTATCTTCTCTGGAAAGCCAGCTTGATCACAGAGTCAGAGAAAGAATCTTTTCCTCTAAGAATCCATAGCACCCATTCATATATCTGTTATGAGCCATCATTACTTTGAACTGTGATCATAATGTTTTTGACTACAATAGCTTAGAAAATGGGAATTGTGTCTTATTTATCCACTCTCAGCATAAAACAAACTATTGTGTAGATGGAAATACATTTGAGGACTGGAGAGATTAACTAGTGGAAATGGTTTCTTAGGTGTAACCAACAGAACAGTTTCTATACAACAGTGGTCATATATTCTCTTCCCCTTGTCTTTTCCAAATTTTGCTAATAATCCTAATGCTTCTTAGCAGTTTGGGTTAGATTACATTTATTTATTTATTTATTTTAAATTAGTGCTTCTTTTATGAATTTGCTTAAATATCAGTATATTCAAATAGGACACAAGCTATGTTAATATCTAAGCCTTTCTTTGAATTTAGCAATAATAATGCTTCTATAAAAGAAGCTATATTTTGCATTTTCCTGTACAAAACTCTTCATAGCTTATAGCCAATATGGCAAAAGTTTAGCAGATTTTGAATGAAACAAAGTGGGTCACCCTGGAAAGGACAATGATCAAATAATAGCATAAGTTTAATATTGTTAAAATTGTGACTGTTAAATCAGAGAAGAAACTGTTGATTTAACCTCCTTATATGAAACATAACACTGTGTTTACCTACATTTCAAATAAAAGTGTCTTTTTATGATCACATGCCTAACATTAAATGTGTGATGCAACTATGTGCATGAGTGACTTTCGAAAAGAATAAAAAGGGCTCTGCAGATCAGGAAATACCAGTTTAATCACACCCTTACTGATTTTAAAGTTTGAGAAACATATTTCAATTTAAAATAAATACATTCCATTGAATGCTAAATGACTGGCATTATGCAAATTAGAGATAGACCTTTATAATAGTGCTTCACACAGGTGTACTATATTTCAAAACTACCATCATAATAAACGACTCAGTTTTTATTTGACGAGCATAGAAACTGTATTGTAAGCTTGCCATGCTTTGAGATTTATTACTAAAAAGCTGTCTTTAAAGCATTTCTGAGTTGCAAATTAATTATAATGAAGCACCGTTATGAAGTTATTATTGTCAATGCATTTTACATACTTTGCAGAGTGCTTTTACAAAAATAGTCATATTTTTAAGGATCATCATCAGACACATATTCTGATTGCCAAAGAATGAATAAAATAAATGAAAGAGTCAATTACGTTTGGAATAGAATTAGAATTAGGTACAGATGAAATTGACTAAAATAGTTTATAGCACATTTGGAAATTTTGATGGTATAATAATATTCTTGAAAATAATGATAACTAACATTTATTGAAAGGTTACTGAACATTATAGGCACTGTGATAAGGCAAAATAGATCCGAATTTTTTAGTGCTTTTCATGTTACTTGAAAGCTATTTGTGTCTTTTTCCATTAATGATCAGTATCAGTGCTGTCTATTTAGAGATGATGGAGATGAAAGATAAATGTAGATAGATAGGTAGATAGATAGTCTTACTTTGCCTTATGAAAATACTGAAATTTCTTAGGCTGAGAAATAGACACTTACGTTCTTCTAATGTACTGATCATCAATATATACCACTATACTA
Source organism: Taxidea taxus jeffersonii (assembly GCA_003697995.1). Lineage (NCBI taxonomy): Eukaryota > Metazoa > Chordata > Mammalia > Carnivora > Mustelidae > Taxidea > Taxidea taxus. The sequence goes on from ML111022.1 coordinate 46,405, forward strand.
GACATGCACTATGAAAATGAATTGTTCCCTGATAATTCATTTTACACTACTGTATGAGTCCATATAGATATAAGTGGAGTATCATTTTGCTAATATTTGGATTGTAGATATATTTTATCACTTGATCTTTTTCTTGTTTGAAGTGAATATGTTAAAGTATTCTTAAAATGTGTTAGAATATAATTTTAATTTTGACCATAGTAGTAAGCAAATACTTTACATTAGGACATTACTAAATCTTCTTTTGTAATCACATCACTTACATATTATTGCCTAGACAACCATTAAAAACTTAATGGCCAGAACACAACCTTTTCTTTAAATCACAATTCTGGGGTCCTGGGTGGCTCAGTGGGTTAAAGCCTCTGCCTTTGGCTCAGGTCATGATCCCAGGGTCCTGGGATAGAGCCCCATGTTGGGCTCTCTGCTCAGCGAGGAGCCTGCTTCTCACTCTCTCTCTGCCTGCCTCTCTGCCTACTTGTGATCTCTCTCTCTCTGTCAAATAAATAAATAAAATCTTAAATAAATAAATAAATAAATAAATCACAATTCTGTGGTTTGGGAATTTGCAGAAGTCAGCTGAGAGGGCTTGTCTATGTTCCAGGTAATATTGGCAATGCTTATCCCTGTGTTTGCGCTAGGATCGCAGGGTGGCTGATGGCTGTCTGATCCCAGATTTCCTTTTTCATATGTTTATCATCTGACTGAAACTGTTAGTTAAAGTATCCATGTAATTTCTACATGTCCCCTCCAGAAGCTAACCTTAGGGTTCCTCATGTGGTCACTGAATTCCAAAAGGACTGGTCTTAATTAGCACAAGGACTTATTAAGACTCTACTTCTGTCATGTTTTCCAGTGTCTCATTGGTGAAAATAAGCTACATGATCAAACTTATACTCAATATAGGAAGAAAATACACAAGGGTCATGAAAACTGAGAGCTACAATTTATTGTTGAATATTCATGTGAGAACATACTGTAGAATATGGTTCTAATGTGTCACATCCCTACTTCATGGAAAATACTCTTAATCATTCCCAAGATACTCCAAATCTCAAACAGCGAAGCATTAAGCCCAAAACTGATTATTTGAGGATTTGGGTTACACCAGGATGCAGAGGAAACTCCTTGAGTATTTCTCCTCTTCATACATATAATTGAACTTTAGAATCAAAATTAAAAGATGTTCATCCCAGACATCCCACATGCAAAGCTAAGACAGAAACAAGATAATGGATTTTTACATCTGTATTGAAAACTTAGAAGTAATGGACAGCATATAGGAACATATAGATAAGCCAGGGAAATTTATTCTTGTTGAGGCCACCTTCTCTTACAAGTTAAACTGGTTTTATGTCATATAATAATTATAATAATAATAATAATAATAATAATAATAAATAATGTGAAAGCAAACTAATAATAATAATAATGATAATAATAATAAATAATAATGTGAAAGCAAACAGACAAACGTTAATGGAGATTATACAATAAGCAAATCTCAGTGGAACAAATGTTCTTTCTTAAGACTGGATTATAGATGGAATGCTAATTCCATAGTCCTCATAATCTGTTATCTTTTAAACCATCTTCTATTTCATATATAGAACTTCCCTTGATATTGTTGAGGTTAAATATTTCAGTCAATTTCACTTTTAAACAATCCACAAGTGTCTCCCAAGAAATATTGCATCTCTTCTTTTAAAGTATCAGGGTATATAACATTTTTCTAAAGATTTTATTTATTTTTTTTGACAAACAGAGATCACAAGCAGGCAGAGAGGCAGGCAGAGAAAGAGGAGGAAGCAGGCTCCCTGCAGAGCAGAGATCCCGATGCGGGGCTCGATCACAGGACACTAGGATCATGACCTGAGCCAAAGGCAGAGGCTTTAACCCACTGAGCCACCCAGGCGCCCCAGAGTATATAACATTTTAAGTAGTATAAGTCCATGCATACTCAAAAAGAAAGACCAGATTTAAAGGACTTCTTTAGATTTTATCCCATCCTTTTTATGAGGAACCAGCCTTTGACAGTGACTTTTAGTGTGAACAGCTAAATATTTAACCCATATTAAAATAACATGTATAATAAAAAATTAACTACCGCATAATAATTAACATATTTCAATCTCATGGTGAGTTTGGTATACCAGGAACGCAAAGCATTCAACTGGTGGATAAAGGACTATAGTTCAACTGGTAGATAAAGGACTATAGTACAGGAGAACCACTGTATTCTAACATACAGTTTATCCCATGTGACATTGCATGTCAAGAAAAATTTGAAGCATATTTAAACATTTTTTAATAAAAGATAAATCTGTGGAAGATGTATTTGGAAAATAATTAGGTTTTGTTAGGAAAATTAGGGATTTTTTTAAAGAGTAAGATGAATGTGATAAATACATGAACTAAGGAAGACAGAGTATAGGTGAGGATCCATTCACAGTGCTGAATGATAGATACTTAGTAAGGTGAAAGGATATGGTTTATTAAGAGTTGGAATGTGGAAAGAGAGAAATTAAGCAATCCAAGGGCCTTTCTAGTTTTCTGGATTAGATTGATACCATTGTGGTAGAATTGTATCGAGTCATCTTAGCTAGGGTGAAACTACATTTCTTTTTAAACTACATTTCTTAGGGCTTCCTTCCTCCTTCTAGTTTAGGGTGAACCATGACAGATATTTTGCATAAAATTTTGAAGGAATAAATGAAACAACAACCATTCCTTGTGCTCTAAATCTGTGGTATAGACAGGTCATTGCTGCAGCTCAGGAACACTGACATTCATCTCTTGGCTCAACTATGTGGGCCCATAGCAGTTTCCGAGGCTCCTATTTTAGTTCCTCTGGGCAAGGCATGCATTTAGCTCCATGATGAAGCACGACAGCTTCTCCTGCAGGCCACCCATCTCTCAGCTAGAGATTTGGAAGTGGTGATAAAGCAGACTAGGTTCCAGTGCATCCTTACAGTTTGTAGCTCGGATTCCCAGTTTTCTGATTGTCTTTGTTTCCTTCACTTTACCTCGATTTCCTTTTCCTCACTTCTTGTTCTCTGGACCTCAGTCTCTGCCACCAGAAAGAGAAACAAAATCTCACAAGGACCATATATTCCTACAATTAGGTAAGGTCAAATCTTACTGATAACTTGTACATACAAATAGATATGTATATAATTTTTTTAAGATTTTTTTTTTACTTTATTTAAGCTTTATTTAAACATATGATGTAACCCCACCACCCTCACCCAACCCCTCTTCCCCCCACCCCCCTCAGTTTGTTTTATGACATTAAGAGTCTCTTTTGGTTTTTCTCCCTCCCGATCCCATCTTCTTTCATTTTTACTTTTCCTACCACCTTAACTCCCACCCCCGTTGCATCTCCACTTCCTCATATCAGGGAGATCATGTGGTAGTTGTCTTTCTCCAGTTGACTTATTTCGCTAAGCATAATACGCTCTAGTTCCATCCATGTCGTTGCAAATGGTAAGATTTCATTTCTTTTGATGGCTGCATAGTATTCCATCGTATATATATACCACCTCTTCTTTATCCATTCATCTGTTGATGGACATCTAGGTTCTTTCCATAACGTGGCTATTGTGGGCATTGCTGCTATAAACATTCGGGTACACGTGACCCTTCGGATCACTACGTTTGTATCTTTAGGATAAATACCCAGTAGTGCAATTGCTGGGTCATAAGGTAGCTCTATTTTCAATTTTTTGAGGAACCTCCATGCTGTTTTCCAGAGTGGTTGCACCAGCTTGCATTCCCACCAAGAGTGTAGGAGGGTTCCCCTTTCTCCACATCCTCGCCAGCATCTGTCATTTCCTGACTTGTTCATTTTAGCCATTCTGACTGGTGTGAGGTGGTATCTCATTGTGGTTTTGATTTGTATTTCCCTGATGCCCAGTGATGTGGAGCACTTTTTCATGTGTCTGTTGTCCATCTGGATGTCTTCTTTGCAGAAATGTCTGTTCATGTCCTCTGCCCATTTCTTGATTGGATTATTTGTTCTTTGGGTGTTGAGTTTGCTAAGCTCTTTGTAGATTTTAGATACTAGCCCTTTATCTGATATGTCATTTGCAAATATCTTTTCCCACTCTGTCAGTTGTCTTTTGGTTTTGTTGACTGTTTCCTTTGCTGTGCAAAAGCTTTTGATCTTGATGAAGTCCCAATAGTTCATTTTTTCCCTTGCTTCCCTTGCCTTTGGCGTTGTTCCTAGGAAGAAGTTGCTGCGGCTGAGGTCGAAGAGGTTGCTGCCTGTGTTCTCCTCAAGGATTTTGATGGATTCTAGTAGTTTAATCTAGTAGTTTAATCCTTTTAATGTACTATTGGATCCTATTGGCTAGTATTTTGGTGAGAATTTTCGCATCTGTGTTCATCAAGGATATTGGTCTGATTCTCTATTTTGATGGGATCCTTTTCTGGTTTGGGGATCAACATGATGCTGGCCTCATAAAATGAGTTTGGAAGTTTTCCTTCCATTTCTATTTTTTGGAACAGTTTCAGGAGAATAGGAATTAATTCTTCTTTAAATGTTTGGTAGAATTCCCCTGGGAAGCCATCTGGCCCTGGGCTTTTTTTTTGTTTGGAGGTTTTTGATGACTGTTTCAATCTCCTTACTGGTGATGGGCCTATTCAGGTATTCTATTTCTTCCTGGTTCAGTTTTGGCAGTTTATATGTCTCTAGGAAAGCATCCATTTCTTCCAGATTGTCAAATTTGTTGACATAGAGTTGTTCATAATATGTTCTTATGATTGTTTGTATTTCTTTGGTGTTGGTTGTGATCTCTTTTCTTCCATTCATGATTTTATTTATTTGTGTCCTTTCTCTTTTCTTTTGCAAAAGTCTGGCCAGGGGTTTATCAATCTTATTAATTCTTTCAAAGAACCAGCTCCTTGTTTGGTTGATTTGTTCTATTGCTTTTTTGGTTACTATTTCATTTATTTCTGCTTTGATCTCTATTATTTCTCTTCTTCTGAAGGATTTAGGCTTTCTTTGTTGTTCTTTCTTGAGCTCCTTTAGGAGTAGAGTTAAGTTGTGTATTTGAGACCTTTCATGTTTCTTGAGATAGGCTTGTATCGCTATATATTTTCCTCTCAGGACTGCCTTTGCTGTGTCCCACAGATTTTGGACCGTTGTGTTTTCATTATCATTTGTTTCTATGTTTTTTTTTTCAATTCTTCTTTAATTTCCTGGTTGACCCATTCATTCTTTAGAAGGATGCTGTTGAGTCTCCATGTATTTGGGCTCTTTCCAAATTTTCTCTTCTGATTGAGTTCTAGCTTCAGAGCTTTGTGGTCTGAAAATATGCAGGGAAAGATCCCAATCTTTTGATATCTGTTGAGACCTGATTTATGACCCAGGATGTGATCTATTCTGGAGAATGTTCCATGGGCACTAGAGAAGAACGTATATTCTGTTGCTTTGGGATGGAATGTTATGAATATATCTGCGATATCCATCTGCTCCAGTGTGTCCTTTAAGACCTTTATTTCCTTGTTGATCTTTTTCTTGGATGATCTGTCCATTTCAGTGAGGGGTGTGTTAAAGTCTCCTACTATTATTGTATTATGGTCAATGTGTTTCTTTGATTTTGTCATTAATTGGTTTATATAGTTGGCTGCTCCCATGTTAGGGGCAGATATTTAAAATTGTTAGATCTTCTTGTTGGACAGACCCTTTGAGTATAATATAGAGAACTTCCTCATCCCTTATTATAATCTTTGGCTTAAAATCTAATTGATCTGATACAAGGATTGCCACCCCAGCTTTCTTCTGATGTCCATTAGCATGGTAAATTGTTTTCCACCCCCTCACTTTCAACCTGGAGGTGTCTTCAGGTCTAAAATGAGTTTCTTGTAGGCAGCATATGGATGGGTTTTGTTTTTTTATCCATTCTGAGACCCTGTGTCTTTTGATTGGGGCATTTAGCCCTTTACGTTCAGGGTAACTATTGAGAGATATGAATTTTGTGCCATTGTATTGCCTGTAAGGTGATTGTTACTGCATATTGTCTCTGTTCCTTTCTGATCTAATACTTTTAGGGTCTCTCTTTGCTTAGCGGATCCCTTTCAATATTTCCTGTAGAGCTGGTTTGATGTTTACAAATTCTTTCAGTTTTTGTTTATCCTGGAAGCTTTTTATCTCTTCTTCTATTTTCAATGATAACCTAGCTGGATAACGTATTCTTGGCTGCATGTTTTTCTCACTTAGTGCTCTGAATATATCATGCCAGTTCTTTCAGGCCTGCCAGGTCTCTGTGGATAAGTCTCCTGCCAATCTAATATTTTTACCATTGTATGTTACAGACTTCTTGTCCTGTGCTGATTTCAGGATTTTCTCTTTGTCGCTAAGACTTGTAAATTTTACTATTAGATGGCGGGGTGTGGACCGATTCCTATTGATTTTGAGGGGTGTTCTCTGCACCTCCTGGATTTTGATGCTTGTTCCCCTTGATATATTGGGGAAATTCTCTACAATAATCCTCTCCAGTATACCTTCTGCTCCTCTTTCTCTTTCTTCTTCTTCTGGAATCCCAATTATTCTAATGTTGTTT
>ML111023.1:0-100054 GCA_003697995.1 Taxidea taxus jeffersonii
CTTTTAGATTATGAGAACTTGGGGAAACCACTTAAGCTTTGTGTCTCATTTCTCTCATGTGTGAAGTGGAGACAAAAGCTCATAGAGCTGCTGTAAGTATCCGGTGAGTTAATGTAAGAGGGGGAGAAGAACCATCAGAGATTGTGGACACCGACAAACAAACTGAGGGTTTTCTGGGACCCCTGGGTGGCTCAGTGGGTTAAGCTGCTGCCTTCGGCTCAGGTCATGATTCCGGCGTCCTGGGATCGAGTCCCGCATCTGGCTCTCTGCTCCGCAGGGAGCCTGCTTCTCTCCTCCCCTCTCTGCCTGCCTCTCTGCCTACTTGTGTGATCTCTATCAAATAAATAAATAAAATCTTTAAAAAAAAAAAAAAAAAAAAACTGAGGGTTTTTGAGGTTAGGGGGTGAGGGGATGGGTGAGTCTGGTGGTGGATATTAAGGAGGGCTCATATTGCATGGAGCACTGGGTGTTATATGTAAATAATGAATCTTGGAACACTGTACCAAAAACTAATGATGTATTGTATGGTGACTAACATAACACAATAAAAAAAATAATTTTAGGGGCACCTGGGTGGCTCAGTGGTTTAAGGCCTCTGCCTTCGGCTCGGGTCATGATCCCAAGGTCCTGGGATCGAGCCCCACATCGGGCTCTCTGCTCGGCAGGGAGCCTGCTTCCCCCTCTCTCTGTCTCTGCCTGCCTCTCTGCCTACTTGTGATCTCTCTCTGTCAAATGAATAAATAAAATATTAAAAAAATAATAATAATTTTACTACCTCAAAAATCTCTTTGTCCCTCCTTCTGTTCCAGGTCCTTATATTGGTATTTTAATGATGTATATAAAATTTCATTTAAATTTAAATTTTATTTAAAATTAGTTTTCATTTAAAATGACTATTTCTTTTTATTTTTATGTTCAAACTATCTTGCAAAACTTCCCGAAAATGTATTAATAGATTTGGGGGTTACTACATTTACAATTATAGCATCTATGAATAATGGCTACTTTACTACTTTCATTACTCCCATTTTGCCATTTATTTATTTTCTTACTTTTGTTCAATTGCTGGTACTTCCAGTATGATAGTTAGTTGAAGTGATGGTCATGGATGCACTTATGTTTTCAAGACAATGTTTTTGACATTTTGCAAATTGTGTATTGTCTTTATGAGCTCTAAATATTTGTCCTCTAGTCCTTATTTGTGAAAGGTGTGTATTATGAATGTATATAAATACTGATTTTTTTGTATCTACCGAGATAACTTTCCTTTAAGAATTTATTAGTGTGTTGAAAAATGTTGAAACCACAGTATCAGGCATGACATAATTGCAAATTTAATCCACAATAAAATATGCAACCAGATACTGAAGCCTCAAAAGACTGGCAATGTAAAACGTTAGCCAGTATGTACTTAAATGGAAAATTTCATATCCATAAGTGTCACCTCTGGAAAATTTTTTGACATTATCTACGTATGTTAAAATACACATTTGTTAAAACTCATCAATTCCACTCCAGGTACATATCTAATAGAAATACAGTGGGACCCCTGGGTGGCTCAGACAGTTAAGTGTCTTCCTTAGGTTCAGGTCGTGATTTCAAGGTCCTGGGATCAAGTGCTCTGGGCTTAGGAGGGGGACTGCTTCTCCCTTGCTCTCTTCCTGCCCATCCCCCATCCCTGCTCCTGCTGGCTGGGTTGCTCTCTCAAATAAATAGGTTAAATCTTTAAAAAAGAAAAAAAAAGTACATTGGCATGTACCCCGAGGGGCGTACACAAGAATGTTTATGAGATGATTGTTCATAATGATTAAAAATGAATAAAAAGAAAAAAAACTAATTCCCAGCCAGATATATTATGCTTAATTCAGCATTGCAATAAAATAGAGATTTGAAAAATGACTAAACTATATTTACATCTAATGTGATTGATTTCACAAGCATAATATTAAGTGGAAGAAGAGAAAAAGAAAAATACTGAATGATTCCATATAGACAACAAATAATGAATACTGTATATAAACCCACACACAGATACATACACAGAATAATACTAATCTGTATTGTGAGGTGATACATATTATGTACTAAACCTAAAAAGCTGTGTTGGACTTGGGAGGGAGGACAATGGCAGATACCATGATTGTCAGGATTGTGCTTTCTTCAATTCACAGGAAGACATACCAATGGGAAGGACACAGCAGGGAATCTTCTCAAGGTACTGGCAAACTTCTAGCTCTTCATCTTGGTGGTGGTAACGTGAACATAAACGTTGGGATGATTTATTGAGCTGCAACTTTATGTTTTGTTTCATTCTCTGTATGTGCATTACATTCTGCATTTTAAAAGTAGATGCTTTTTATTTGGGCTTTTTTTTTTTTTTAGGTAAAAGGAAAACACTTAATGGTTACAGTATTTTTCTTTCTCTTACTTAAGAAAAAGATTTCTTCTGAGTCATCCTGTATCCCCTCCAAGAGGAAAATAAAGACTTGTTGGAGGCTGTTACTTATATATATTATTCTCAGCTATTTTTGAGCCTCAGTTACATGGGAGCATTTTAAAAATTGAAATGCCGTGGTTAACTCTCAAATTTAAATGTTTGGTATAAATTTAAATAAGCATCTCTTAATAGCTATCATAGTGTTTCTCTTCTATGTATTGTATGTTGGCCATTAGAATATCATTTAGGGAAGATGCATCATCAATGAAAAAAATGGGAAAAGGCCATATGGTAAAGCTTCTTTCCAATGATAGAATTGGATTTCTTCATCCTGAACAAGTCCCAAGGATAACTGCCTGTTTTGTCAAGGAGAGTGGAGTTAGTTGGAAATCATTTGTGTTAAAGTTCACGTCTGTATTACCTTTACGGCTCTATATGCCAAGTCATCTGTAATGGGCTGAGTGTGGCTGTTTTAAAAGGTATTAATTATCTTTTGGACACCAAAGCAGGGATTCTGCACAACAAATTCATATTATGCAAGTCTGTTTTATAAATTCTAACTCGCCTAGATTCTTTTGTGACTTTGGAAAAAAAAACCAAACCCTACAAAATTTAATCAACTTTTTAAAGAATAAGCAAGTTAAAAAATCTGTCTCATTGTCAAGAACTTTGAGATACGAAATGATCCAGAGAGTGCTTTAATTTCATAGACTGTGTACAGGATGAGAAATCAAAAAAGAGAACAAGATCTTGCTCTGGCTCCTTTTCTATGATGAAATTACTTACCCAGCTTGGGTCACAGATTCCTTGTTCATAAATCCAAAGAATGGAACTCCATTTGTGGCTTTCGAACTGTTAATCCAAGAATCTTTAGGCTCCCCATAATTGGTTCAAGGACAGCCATAAGAGATCAGGGAACCTAAGTGGGGGAGAATCCCATAGTTGACTCAGAAAAGTAGTCCCATTTTTTAAAGATAATAGCGATTATATATTATATAAACTTTCACTGGGATAAAGAAGTCCTGCTGCTAAATTAAAACAGACAATAAGAAGTATATCGGTGATATGATAAACATGATTCCATTTGATATAATTTCAAATTTTAATGAAATGACTGCTAGTATAAAACATAACGCTTTTCAAATTTTAAGTACCTATTAAATGTCTGTTGAATTTAGGAAATAATAAGTAAAATAGATAACAACCATACAAAAGGTTATAACTTCTATATGTGAAAAGTCACTGAAGACCACAAAATGTAAAAATGTTCTTTGACCTCTCAAGTCTTACAGGTTTTAAATCCAAACGAGGGACACCTGGGTGGCTCAGTCAGTTAAGCGTCTGCCTTGGGCTTAAGTTGTGATCCTGGGGTCCTAGAACTGATCTGCACATCTGGCTCCCTGCTCAGCGCGGAATCTGCTTCTCCTTCTCCCTCCGCCTTTCTCTGGGCTTGTGCTGGCTCTCTTTCTTTCTCCTTCCCTCTATCACTATCTCTCTCTTTTTCAAATAAATAAATATAATGTAAAATAAAATAAGTCAAAAAGAGATATGATTGTGAAAAGCTTCTACCTCCTTACTTTATATGTGAGAAAAGCAGATTTCAAAGAAATTATGTCACTGGAACCCAAGTTTCTAATGCCAAACATAGTTCTCTATGCATTGCAATAGACTGCTACCAATTAATCATTCAATTTTGAACTCCTTTACCTTAATCATCTGTAAAGTGAAGAGACTCAACTTAGATAAACACTAAGGTCTCTTTCCATTTAAAACTTCTGTCTCTAAATCTTGGAAAGAATCCTATTTAATTTTGCTGAATGCTTTACATTGAAAAAAAAAAAATACTAAGCCGTTCTCCAATGGATCACAATGAACTATTTTTTGAACAAATAACCCTTCTTGATATATTTAAGAACAATACCTCAAGGAGCTTGTGAACTGATAAGGGAAAGTTCAAGAGTACTTCTTTTCATTTCCCTGAGAGTCAGATTTATTTCTAAATTACATTTACTCAAGCAAAGAATCCCAGCGCTAATGCAGAAATGACACCTAAAATTCCATCATTTCAGTGGCCCAGTATTGAGTTGCGCCTCTCAAACGAAATGTGAGTGCTCATAGATTTAAACTGCATTGACTCAAAGCCCATCATTCTAAAATAAATGTCTTCAATTTAAAAATATAATCAAATGTTTATTAGGAATTGTGTAGATTCTAAACTGAATTAGAAGGGAATAGAAATTTTGACAAATGGGAAGGTTTTCACATGCTTCTCTTGAAAATATTAGTCATCAATATTTTCACAACCCCTGAATAGCTTCAGTTCAACTTAAATTCTAAGTAAGACTTAAACAGGAAGCTAAAACACAATGAAGATGAAACAAAAATAATTTTGTTACCCAACCTCTAAGTTAAGCAGAGTGCAGAAAAATAAGTTTTTTTTAAGATTTTATTTATTTGTCAGAGAGAGAGTGCAAACAGGGGGAGCAGCAGGCGGAGAAAGAAGCAGACTCCCTGCTGAGCAAGGAGCCCCACACAGTACTTGATCCCAGGACCCTGAGATGATGACCTGAGCCAAAGGCAGACGCTTAACCGACTAAGCCACCCAGGCATCCCAGAATACAGAAAAGACTTTAGAAAATATTATGTGGATGTGGGGCACCTGGGTGGCTCAGTGGGTTAAGCCTGTATGTATAATATCTCTAGGAGTTATGTTATCCATGGTGACACGCACATGAAATCAGGATCTTCATCAACCCTAGTCGGTTTGGTTTCATCATGCCTTACACCTACATCATAGTCTTCAATGAGGAAGCATTTCCAAGGTAATGATAATAAAAAGGCACATTCTCAAGAAAACATCAGTGCAACTGCCCCATACATACGTGGGTGTTAGGAGGTCATCTTCTCATGGACAGTCATCTGTGGCTTCAATAGGTAATTGCAAAGGTATTTTAAAGAGTGCTGACAGACATGCTCAGCTTTAAATATCTTCTCTGACTGGAGTGGAGGGGGTAGAAGGGGGGTAGGTGGCAGGATAATGGACACTGGAGAGGGTATGTGCTATGGTGAGTGCTATGTATTGTGTAAGACTGATGAATCACAGACCTGTACTCCTGAAACAAATAACACATTATGGGTGAATTTAAAAACTGGAAAAAAAAATAAATATTTTCTCTGTATCATTGCCCCTAAGTGACCAGTTTTAAGGTTATCAATGGAATTATGAAGCCCATTAACATGAAAAAAAGGTAAATAATAATGTGGCTTTATAAAACATTACCTAGGTACAGGCTGATTCATGCCCCGCAGGAAGCTCATTGGCAATGAGATAATCCCCCGTCTACACTGCATCTGCCTGACCCCCATCACATGCTGTCCTGTGCAAGAAAACAGAACACTGCTGAACAGGCACCTCTTTTTTGCCTCTTGATTACATTATCATGTGATTATTACTTTCAGTTTAGCTTGTTATCTTAATCGACCACCTCAGCACTTGATTGCTCGTTAGACCTGCAATGGCCAAAAGCACTTTGAAAAAGAAATACATGGTTGAAAAACTAACAGCCAGATTTCAGGTTATTGTAAAGCTACAGTAATAAAGATAGTCTGGTACTGATGTTGATAGACAAATGAATTCATGAGACACAATACAGCAGAGATATAAACTTACATAAATAAGAATGGCTATTTTTTATAAAGATGTAAAGACAATTTCGTGATAGAAGAATTTTTGTTTAATCAAGTGATGCTGTAACAATTGAATATCCATCTGCAAAAAAAACAGGAACTTGGGGGGCACCTGGGTGGCTCAATGGGTTAAAGCCTCTGCCTTCGGCTCAGGTCATGGTCTCAGGGTCCTGGGATCGAGCCCCGCATCGGGCTCTCTGCTCAGCGGGAAACCTTCTCTTCCTTTCTCTTTCTGCCTGCCTCTTTGCCTACTTCTGATCTCTGTCTGTCAAATAAATAAATAAAATCTTAAAAAAACAAAAAATAGGAACGTGGATGCATTTTTCACACCATTTGCAAAAAATTTCTCAAAATGGATCATCTGTATAAATTCAAAGCTCACGGGGTGCCTGCTCACTCAGGAGGTTAAGCGTCTGACCAACTCAGGTCATGATGATCTCAGGGTCTTGGGATCAAGCCCCACGTGAGGCTCTCTGCTCAGTGGGGAGTCTGCTTTCCCTCTTCCTTTGCATCCTCACACCCTGCTTGTACTCTGTCTCTGTCTCTCTCTCAAATAAATAAAATCTTTACAAACAAATAAATTCAAAACTGAAAACTATAAAACTTCTGGAAGAAATTGTTGGAGAAAAATTTTGTGATCTTGGGTTAGGACAGTGGTTCAGGACCAATTTTGTCCTTCAGGGGACTTTTAGAAATAACCTGGAGATATTTGGTTGCTACAGTGGGGAGGACATGCTACCGGCATCAAGTGGGAGAGTACTAAACATTCATGGCTACACAAAGCAGCCATTGGTGACAAACAATTATCTGGGTCAAAAACAACAGTGCAACTATTTAGGGACCATCTGTTAGGACAAATTTTCTTGACTACAACACCAAGAGCATTATCCATAAAAGAAAAAAAATTATAAAGTGGACTTCATTAAAATTAAGCACTACTCTTTAAAAGACATTGTCAATAGAGTGAAAATACTAACCAAAATAGGAAAAACTTTCCAAAGCATATCTCATAAATGATTTGTCTCCAAAATCTATGAACACATATTAGAACAATAATTAGCAAACACAAACTAACCAATAAAATTGAGTAAAATATATGAATGGGCACTTTAGTGTATAAAATAGATAAAAATGAGTACTTAAAATGTTTAATATCATTAATCTTGGGGAAATTGAAATAAAATCATCATGAAATACAGCTTCACACCTATTACAATGTTGACAATTTGAAAGAATGACCATACCAAGTTTTGGCAAAGACGTGGAAAACCAGAACACGCATATACTGGTTTCAACGATGTAAAATGGCACAATCACTTTGAAAAACTGTATGGCAGATTCTTAAAGTATTCTTATATATGCATACCATATGATCCGGCCATTCCGCTTTTACGTATGAACGCAAGAAAAATGAAAGCGTATGTTCACACAAAGACATACACAAATGATCATAGCAGCTTTACTTGTAGTAAGCCCAAACTGGAAACAACCCAAGTATCTATTGTCTGGTGAGTGGATAAATGAGCCGTAGTCAATTTATACATTGGGATGCTTCTCGGCAATTAAATTAAAAGACATATGCACTACAACATGGATGAATTTTGAAATAATTATGCTGGATGGAAAATCCCAGGCTAAAACACATGTATACTGCAAAGAGTTCATCACTAGCTGTCTAGCGATGGATGATAATCTGGGGAGAGGCAAAAAGAAGGACATAGGGAAACTTTTCAGCATGAAGGATATCTCATTCTGAGATTGTGCTAATGATTTCACAATACCTTTGTCAATAACTTAAATTGTTCCCTTTAAATGTATGAAGTTTGTTGTGTGTCAACTATGCTTTAATAAACTACCCAAAAAGGGCAAATCTAGAGACATTTAGAATATAATACCTTAGAGTATAATATTCAAACTAGAAAAACAAAATCTGTTCACAACTTAAACCCACGACTTAATATAAAACACGTTTTTATGTCATTTAAGAATTTCAGGAACACTGTAGCACTTCAGAAAGATTTTATTTAAAACAAAGCTGATTTAAAATTGTATTTAATGGGGTGCCTGGGGGCTCAGTGGGTTGAGTGGCTGGCTCTTGATATCAGCTCAGGTCATGATCTCAGGGGCCTGGGATAGAGCCCATGTCTGGGTCCATAGTCTGCACAGTCTGCTTGTCCCTCTCCCCCTGCCCCTTTACTCCTCCCCCATTCTTGCCCCCACTCCCCCACACTTGCACATGTGCTCTCACTTTCTTTCTCTCACAAATAAATAAATCTTTAAAATTGTATTTAATAAGTCAACCTCAGTCAACTAAAAAAAAAAGTGTTGTGTATGGAAAGCTTAGCCCTTGAATATGATGGGTGAAAAGTGTCATTGTTGATAGTTAAGTTCATTTTCCACAAGGCATGGGATTTCACACCTAGAACCCTTGAATGTTCTGTGAGAACAAGCGGATAATTGCTGTTGAGTGTCATGCCTTACAACATAATGGAGAAGACATAGTTAAAAATTGTATAACATATAGAAAGGACAACGGTTTTAATCTGAAATGATACCCAACCCTTGTGAACGGGCCCATCAACACCATCTGCTCTCCAAGGAAAGTTCCGATTATTGAAACTCTGAGTGGAGTTGGTTCTCTCCCATGATGGCAGAAGGTAAGACACAGTAAGAAGCATTCGGGGAGCTCATGGTTGTTTTTAAAGCTGATGATTATTCTGTTGACAGTACTGGTTTGTGGAGTCCTTCGTGCTGCTCAGTAGAGGGACTGCTAAGACCTGAAGCAGTCTGGGACCAAAGCAAAACAAAACCCAGAACTCCCTGCCCTCTGATCCCCAGCTTCCTACACAGAACACATCCAAACAGATGTCTTTACCAAGATCTAATGTGATGATCTATGTATACAGCAGCAGCTCCAAGCAATATTTTTAAGTGTTTATTCCAACACAATACCCATGAAACCATTTAAGTAAACATTATTATGATATTTTCCCCATTTATTCTTTTTGCATTGTCTAAGCTAGAAGAAATGAAAGTCCTATCAGGGTAAAGCAAAGCAATATTTTAAAAATTTCCAATATAATTATGGAAGAATTGATCCCTGAAATTAATACATACTGACAAAATAACACAAAAATTGTGAAAGATGGTTAAGAAAGACATTAATTATCCACACTGGACCAAAAGAAATATTGGCATTGGGCAAGACATTAAATTTCACTGAACTGTAGTTTCTGTACCTCTGTTGTCAGACTAGATGTGAGGATGCCAAGAACTCTACAAAGAAAAACACAGTTATTTGCCTCTGCTTTAGGGAGGAGGTGGGGTATAATTACACAGTGCAGAAAACAGGGCTTCTATATAATATTTTACAGCTCCAGTATAAAGTCACAATTTCTTCATTTTTTTTCTGCCCATGGTGGAGTGGAATCCTAATACTTTTCTTCTGTTCTTTTGTTTTCTTTTTTAAATCTTACAATTTAGGTAGAACTTAGAGTGTCTAAAGAGCCAAGAAAAACAGGCTTACCAATCTTCACAATGTTGGGGTACGACAAAAATTTTCCTATGTGGCATTCAGTCAACCTTCTCTTTCCAGGAAAAGCTTATGAATTACAAATTACAATCAAGGGTTACAAGTTAATAGTAACTGTATCTGTGATAGTCATCCTTACACAGAGAACAAAATCATTCATTTCATATTCATGGATATATTGTTTCCAATGATCTATTTTGTTTTTGTTTTTTGTTTAAGATTTTATTGGTTTATTTGACAGACAGAGATGACAAGTAGGCAGAGAGGCAGGCAGATAGAGGAAGGGAAGCAGGCTCCCTGCTGAGCAGAGAGCCAGAACCGGGACTCGATCCCAGGACCCTGGGATCATGACCTGAGCAGAAGGCAGAGGCTTAACCCACTGAGCCAACCCTTCACCCCAGGTGCCCTGGCACTGATCTATTTTGAATATGAGTTGAAAGTGAAATCACTCCATGGAGAGTGAATAGAAAATATCAGTATTCCACAGAAAGTAAATTGCCATCCTAAGTAATTCATTAACTTGAAAGTTTCCATTGTTCAGGGTTTATATTTATATTTATTTATTTAAGAGATATACATATATTATATATAATACATATAAATATATGCCTTATTTCAAAATTAAGTAAGTAATTTCAGCTTTTTATATAATCTTACACAATTTATTTGTCTATTAAAACATTTTTGAATAACCCACTATGTCTTCCGGTCCTGTGACTTATTAACTATTAAATCTTGAAAAATTACTTACTTTATCTTTCCTTCAGTTTATTTTCTCATTTGAATAATAGCTCAAAGGGATATTCTAAATATTAAATGAGCGAATAGAGGCAAATACTTGGATTAGTGCCCAGAATACAATAATTTTTCAGGACTTTTAGTTAAATAGCTTTACATATGCCAAACACTGTGGTAAGGATTGAAAAACTGTGGTAGCTTCTCAGAACTCAGACTTGAATACAAAACCAATAGTAGTCACACATTATTATAGTTATTAATTTTGTAATAAATATAATTTCCATATAAACTATGTCAAAAGGAACAGAATATGAAAACATATCAATCCTGGTGTTTTACAGTTTTTTGTGTGTGCACCTATGTAAAGGGGTGCCCAGATACAAATAATAAACAAAGCATCATGTTTATAATGAAGGCAGAAAATACTGTAGTTTACAGAAAGAGAAATTTTGTGTCCCATTTGTGTGATTATGGAAAATACAGAGATGAATAATACTTGAATTTTTTTAATTTAATTTAATTTTTTCAGTGTTCCAAGATTCATTGTTTATGCACCATACCCAGTGATCCATGCAGTACATGCCCACCACCAGGATTACCTAACCCTTCACCCTCCTCCCCTCCAAAACCCTCAGTTTGTTTCTCAGAGTCCACAGTCTCTCATGGTTCATCTCCCCCTCTGATTTCCCCCAATTCACCTTTCCTTTCCTTCTCCTAATATCCTCCATGTAATTCCTTATGCTCTGCAAGCAAGTTAAACCATACAATAATTGGCTCTCTCTGCTTGACTTATTTCACTCATAATCTCCTCCAGTCCTGCCCATGATGTATTTGTGTTGATACAAAAGTTGGGTATTGATCCTTTCTGATGGAGGCATATACGCCATTGTATATATGGACCATATCTTCGTTATCCATTTATCTGTTGAAGGGCATCTTGGCTCTTGCCACAGTTTGGTGACTGTGGCCATTACTGCTATGAACACTGATGTACAGATAGTGCTTCTTTTCAGTACATCTGTATCTTTGGGGTAAATACCCAATAGTGCAATTTCAGGGTCATAAGGTAGCTCTATTTTTAATTTCTTTCTTTTTTTTTATTTATTTATTTGACAGACAGAGATCACAAGCAGGCAGAGAGGCAGGCAGAGAGAGAGAGAGGAGGAAGCAGGCTCCCCACTGAGCAGAGAGCCTGATGCGGGGCTCGATCCCAGGACCCTAGGATCATGACCTGAGCTGAAGGCAGAGGCTTTAACCCACTGAGCCACCCAGGTGCCCCTATTTTTTATTTCTTAAGGAATCTCCTCCACACTGTTTTCCAAAGTGGCTGCACCAACTTGCATTCCCACCAACAGTGTAAGAGGGTTTCCCCTTCTCTGTATCCTCTCCAACACTTGTTTACTGTCTTATTGGTTTTGGCCATTCTGCCTCGTGTAAGGTAGTATCTCCATATGGTTTTGATTTGAATCTCCCTGATGGTTAATGAGGATGAACATTGTTTCATGTGTCTGTTAGCCATTTGTATGTCTTCTTTGGAGAAGTGTCTGTTCATATCCTCTGCCCATTTTTTGATGTGCTTATCTGTTTTTTGAGTGTTGAGTTTGAGAAGTTCTTTATAAATCTTGGAGATCAGCCTTTTGTCTGTAGTGTCATTTGCGAATATCTTCTCCCATTCCATAGATTGCCTCTGTGTTTTGTTTACTGTTTCCTTTGCTTTGCAGAGCTTTTTATCTTGATGAAGTCCCAAAAGTTCATTTTCGCTTTAATTTCTGAACATGACCATTGTAGTTCTTTCTACTCTTAAGATAACAAGGTTTTAAGTAAATATTGTAAGGTGACCACAGGGAATTCCAAAAAAGATGTTTCAGTTAAAACTGTAGTTCCTCAAACAAAATAGTAAAATCCCAGTGATAACAGGAGAAAGGTCTGAAGGAATTCACAGAAGAACTACAAATTGCATAACATCTTAAGAAACAAAATCATTATTACCAAATTCAGTATGACCCACTTTTCCTCTGGGAAGATTAGAGGAAATTTACTCATGGGAGGGAGGGAAGGAGGAATCAGTAAGGTTGATTTAGATAGATATTTTGTTAAATAAAATGTCCGCATTACAGGGGTGTTCTGTCCATATGCTATGGAAGTATATTTTCTGGCATAGTCTATGATGGCTTTCTACCTAACTAATGAAATTATTTTTCTTTCCTTATTAGTTTGTCCTGAGGGCAGTAAAGGCATTTTGCAAACTGTGCCTGGTTCTTTTCAAACAATCTTCTGGCCAGTTTTAAAATAGTGAACATATACTTCTAAGAAAAAGGAAAACTCTAGTTAATCTATATGGACTGAGTAATTGTTTTTAATTCACATTTAAGTGTACCTATATGTATCTAATTGGAAATGGGCATGAGCCCTCATGCTCAGAGGTACTCTCAAAACACAGGCTAATGAGTCTTGGGAGAGCAATGTGAGAGATTACATTTAAAGTGTTAGAGCAAATGAACACATGCTCATTTCCTTCTTATCCGGAGGTGGCATTCAGATGCCTTCCTGTGGATACATTTTTTTTTTTTTCACAGACAAGACATTTGGCTCCTTACTCAACTGCTTACTTGGGAAGACTGGTGAGTTGGCAACTATACTATAGCCATTCCCCATTGTCAGAAATGAATAAAATTGCAAATTCTAGGATGACTCTTAAAAAAAAAAAAAGAGAGAGAGAGTCTTTTTGTTCTTTCACAGACACATATGGATCATTGGAAGAAGGAAGTGTTTTCCTTCTGTCTCTAATTAAGCTTTCATGCATCCCTGGCCTCCATTAAGTTAGAAAAGCAGAGACCTCGCGTAAATGAGATTACAGATGTGAAGATACTTGGAAACCGCAAAGCATTATACAATTCTAAGGCATAAACACTGCTGTAAATATTATAGATTCCCCCATTTTTTCCATGAAATCATCACTAATTACCTTAGTATGTAATAATAAGCTGCCTCTTTCAAATCTCATTACTGCAGTCTTGCTCGTCGTTCTTTAAAACAAAATATAAATTTCACGCCGCTAACAATGTGCTCAAACCATTCCATCAACAGGGAAAATTCCACTCCTTGTTTTGCTTGCATAAAATCTTCTCACTCCTTTGTTTTTAAAATGCTAATTGATTACCTACTATTTACCAGACTGGTGTTCTGAGCCCTACAATACAGAAATCAAAGAGACAGATTTTTTTTTGCTTGGAAAGCTTAGTTAGTTTGCTTGTTTTCTCCCTTTTATTTTTTCAAGAAGAAGAAGGGAGGCAGCAGGCTGGAACATGGTAGGCTGGGGGAAAACAAAATCAGAACAGCTAGACTTTTTTTTTTTTTTTTTCATTTTTTGTGGTTCTCTACCACATGGGGAGCATTGGTGCCATGGTAAACATTTCACTTTAAATGTTACAGAAGTACACTGGAAGGTATTAACGGGGAATCATTACCTGATTTATGTTTTTATAAGATTATTCTTTTTCTGCCAGCACTGCCCCTTAGACTCAGGCAACAGAAAGCCACTGCCTTGAGCCCCACCACTTAGAAAACTCTGTATATCACAAACACGCAAACAATAAATCTATTAAAGATATGCCCACCTTTATCACTCGGAACATGACAAGCAGCACTGGCACAGGACAACCTGGCACCATAAATACCTGTTCTTGAGACAAATGATGTTTAAACTCCAGGGTAATGCTTCTCCACCACTCTTGCCCTATGTCCTTAAGACTAAAGGGGTCTTTATTTGAATGTCATAAAGTTTATGAGTTATATCCCTGTTAAAATCAGAAATAGGTATCACCCAAGTATGCAAGAAGGATTTGAGCAGCAGAATAGCTAGGTGAAGATAAGACAAAGACATTTATCCATCACAGCCATTTTCTCGGATGAATACGGAAGTATCATTTTTCTGGTAGCACCAAGCAGTCATTTCCTGGCATCTATGTATTGTCTAATTCATGTTCATACGAATACTTACAAATCAATGCACATATTTATAATACAGAAATATTATACAATTTTAAATAATTCCTGTTGTTTTTGAATTTGTATAATATGTACCTAGATTGGGAGGCAAGCCAGAGCACTAAACTGAGCCCACCTTCTGTTTAGATATATAAGATTTTAGTGACACTCAGTCGTTTCTGTAGTTTTTATGCCTGCTTTTGTGTTACCATAGTAAGGGTGATTTGTTGCTACTGAGATCCTGCAGCCTGAAAACTCTGAAATTTTACTACCCAAACCCTTACAGTAAAACTTTTCTTTCATCTATATATACATGAAGTGCAATGCTAATTCTTGTATATGCCTAGCTGTTGCTTAAGAAATAATAAAGAAGTGGCTAGCTATGAGGGGTCACACAGATAATTCCCCAAAAAGAAGTAGAAAACGATGTCTACACAAAATATACACCATTGGTAATAAGAGCTTTACTCATAGTATCCCCGCCCTGGAGATAAGTCAAATGTCTTGTATCAGTTTAATTGATAAGCTAATTGTAGTATATCCACAAAATAGCATGATTCTCAGCAATAAAAAGAAATAATTTCTGCGTACACCCACCAGCATGCACAAATTCAAAAATACGCTGAGTGATAAAAAGCAAAAAGAACACTTATTGCACGATTCCATTTATTTGGAATTCCAGAATAAGCAAAGTTGTTTCACATTTAAAAAGTAGTTTAGCAGTCGCCTGCAGCCACAGGTGTAGGGAAAGAAATTGACTGCAAAAGTACCTAAGTTTGAAAACTCCTAAAAATCTTTGGCTGAAACTCAAGGACAAATGAAACAGATCTGTCGTGATTGGCCTGATTTTATACATGGTGTTTTTAAGCCTAAAAGGAAAGGAGGGTTGAATTTTGCAAGTGGCTATCTGTTCTGCTGAAAACCATGGGAAACTAAACGAACACACTGGTGTCTCCTGCACTCCCTTCCCTGGGAACAGGAATAAGAGCAAACGTGCACATGGCACAGGACCTGATATACAATGTGAGCAATGTTAACTGTGATTGACACTGTTGCTCATCAGGATGGCCTTCTAAAAGCCAAACCACCAATTTCCCAACTTTTAGGACTAAGATCTACCGAGGAACCATTCATTGCTGTGTCTTTTCCTGGGAATTCCACTGAGCCTCAGAGACTTTCCTCATCCAAGGTGTTGCCCCCTCCTGGAAGGCCACGTTTGGTCAACTAACTTGGTCAAAGGCTAGCTAGCTGATGAAGGGATATGAAATCTGTGATCTCTTGCCCTGCCTTGGGACATTTATAAAGCACCAAGTTCCAGGCTTCCCATAGGATCCATACTGTTACCTGCTCTCCATGGTCACTATTTCTGAACTAACTTCCTCATAAGAGTATCATGTGAAGAAAATTTCCATAAATTTCCCATCTCAGAGTCTACTGCCAGGAAACTCCTGGTCTAAGAAGTGGTCTAAGAAAGCAGATTCTAAATGGGATTTTGGTGCTCACCCCACATTGCAAGTCCTCTCTGCCCATTCCTGTTTTTTTCTAATCTCCTTACAGATGTACCTTCTGAATATACTCCCAGTAAACCTTCTGCAGGCAGTTCACCATCTGGGTATCTATTTTCAGAGAACTTAATCTAAGACAATGATATAACTTGTGACTGAAATCTTTGGCCAAATGCACAGCGGGATAGAAATCACAAGATTAAATTTAACAGAGCTAAACATATTCTGAACTTTCAGTTGAATACTGCATTTTGAACATTTATACTTTTACCTCTGTCCAAAAATGTCACTAATGTCACTATTAAGGAATTCTTTAAAATGTGTTAAACAACAAAATTGAAAAGAAGGAGAAATAACAAAAAATGTGCACAAAATGTTGGAAATTATAAACCCATTGCATGAACGGTACCTGAAGGGTGAAAAGGGGGAAATCCATGCCAACAGGAGATGAAGATATTAAGCAAATTGATCTGCATCCCAGAACTCAGAAGCCTCACAGACTAGACATGCAATCACCACTGATGGCCGGAACATAGATTAGGGCTGAAAGCTCAATGGTTAGAGACTTTCTGAAGCCTAATTAAGGTGTAAGGTCTCTTCTCTCACTCTGTCGAGTAGAAGACTACTCTGTCCATCCCAAGAGCAGGCTACATATTTAACCTATGGTATCAGTTTCATAATAGATGTTCTAGATGTCGAACGCCAGCCATGGGTGAAGGTGGAGGTACATTTATACTACAGTATGAATTGTGAAAACAGCCAGAGCCGCCTTCCTGTTTTCTACTCTCAGAGCCTTCTATCTACATTTTTTAAAAAGATTTTATTTATTTATTTGACAGACAGAGATCACAAGTAGGCAGAGAGACAGGCAGAGAGAGGGGGGGGGAAGCAGACTCCCCGCCGAGCAGAGAGCCCCATGCGGGGCTTGATCCCAGGACCCCGGAACCACGATCTGAGCTGAAGGCAGAAGCTTTAACCCACTGAGCCACCCAGGCGCCCCTTATATCTACATTTTAATGTCTCACTGTTAAAGAGGAAAATGTAAATTTAATAAGGCACTTAAGAATAAAACATACAAAAAATGAGAATGTAGAACCCAAAGACAATGCATGAAACAGAGGAATATTTCAAAATAAATATAATTAATACACTCTAAGAAAAATGTTAACAGTTCCTCAAAATAAATAAGTTAGACAAGCAGAAAATTCTGATAATAATGAAGATTTACTGGAAATGAACAGTTACACCCCAGACACAAAATTCAGTGATATAGTTCGAAGACAAAATAAAGAACATCTCATGGAACATAGTTCAAAGTTTCAAGGAGAATTATTCCAAGAGAGGCAAAATCCAAATAAGATCTTTAAAAAGAGAACACAAAATATGGAAGGAAATAGATATTATTCAAAAACTAGTAAAAGAATCCCTAGAGAATTTTGCCTCCACTTGTGAAAAGACACAAGAGAAAACACTGCTCTAACACAATCCTCAAAAATAAGGCAGGATATTCTACAGAAGCATAACTTTCCTTGAGCCTATGAGCCTATCAGAAGTTGGATAATAACAAAGAAAAATGAATTCCAGTGTGGGTCAGTACCCTCCCAGGAGAAACATCACAAAAGCTGCTTTACCTTTGGCAGGAAAGGTGCAAGCAGCAACCCTTCAAATGAGGTCTAGCAGAAAAAGCAAACAACTCAGGAAATTTCAGCTAAGATGGAAACTGTGAAAGAGTCAAATGATCATGCTGGGGAAAAAAACAAGATAGAAAAGTTAGGGGATTTCTCTTAAGGCTTATCAACACCACTAGACAAAACTGTAGAAAATATCAAACAAATAAAAGGGAAAAATCATGTGTGTTTTTGTGGGGGCACCCGTCTTCCAAAAATGGGACAATAGCAGGCAGTGTAAGAAAAGTGTAACATAGGGGGTTACTAATGGGGAGAGGTGGAAATACTGCAAAATTAGTAAAAGACATTAATCCCTTAATCCCCCCCCAAATCTGAAAACCCAAATCATGATAAAGTCAAAACTCATATCAGAGTCAAAGTGCTACAACCAAAGATAAAATCTTGAAGACTAGCAGGAAGAGAGAAAGGAGAGAGACACATAGAAATGGGGAAAGAAAAAGAGAAAAAGAGGAAGGCAGAAAGGAAGAACTACTTACAGAAAAAAAAGAAGGTAGGAATTACACCATGCTTGTCTGGAACGATATAGGCCAGAGAAAATGGGGGGACATAACCAATGTACTGAAGAAAGAGAAAACAACCCCAAAACCCAGAATTCTATATTTTTTTAATATATTTTATTTACTTATTTGACAGAGATCACAAGCAGGCATAGAAGCAGGCAGAGAGAGAAGGAAGCAGGCTCCCCACTGAGCAGAGAGCCCTATGTGGGGCTCGATCCCAGGACCCTGGGATCATGACCTGAGCCGAAGGCAGAGGCTTTAACCCACTGAGCCACCCAGGAGCCCCCCAGAGTTCTATATTAATCAAAAATATCTTTCAAAAGCCAGACCCCAACAACAACAACAAAGAATTTTCTCAAAAAAAAAAAAAAAAAGTTGAGAAAATTCACTGGATCAGGCTTGCTTCAGAAACTAAGGTGATGGATGGAAATTTGGAGTAATATGCAATTATCTTTTTAAATTCCACTCATAATTGTAAAAATAAAAGTAACTGTTGAAGACATCTTTCCTTATCTTTAATCTCCTTAAAATATCTGAATATCGGAATATTTGCATTCAGATATTTATATTGAATATCTGAAACATCTAAAAGGGTAGTCAGCAAACTACCTGCAGGTTAAATCCAATGCACTGGCTTCTTTAGTGAGGAATTTTCAGTTGGTGCATAGACACACCCCATCACCTATGAATTGTCCTTAGCTGCTCTGACCCTACGACAGCAGTGTTCAGTAGTGACAGAAATATTACGCCCTGTAAAGCAAAAAATATTTACTACCTGGCCCTTTACAGAAAAGTGTTCTGATCCTTGACCTAAAGACAAGTAGTAGCAAGTTCTCGTAGAGTTAAAATATTTGTAAAAGTAAAATGTATAAAAAATAAAGTACGGAGGATGGGAAGAATAAATTGGAAGGATGTTATTGCAAGGGTCTTATATCATGCATGAAGTGATAGAATATTAATAAAAAGTTGTGATAAAGATGCCTGTTGTAAATGCTAGGAGCCCCTAAAATCGATTAAAGTTAGTTATAATTAACATGCCAGTCACTAAAAAGATTAATTAAGTAGTAGAAAATATGTAGTTATTTTTTAAATAGACAAAAAAGAAAAAAGAGTTAAGAAAAGGCAAAATACAGGGGTGCCTGGGTGGCTCAGTGAGTTAAAGGCCCTGCCTTCGGCTCAGGTCATGATCCCAGGGTCCTGGGATGGAGCCCCACATCGGGCTCTCTGCTCAGCAGGGAGCCTGCTTCCCTTCCTCTCTCTCTGCCTGCCTCTCTGCCTACTTGTGAACTCTGTCTGTCAAATAAATAAATAAAATCTTAAAAGAAAAGGTAAAATAGAGAATATATAGCAAGATGATAGATTTCAATCAAATATATAGTTAACCCTTGAACACTCAGTGGATTAGAGATGCCGACCCCCCAGCATATGCAGGAAAAATAAATGAATAACTTTTGACTTCCCAAAAACTTTACTAATAACCTCCTGTTGACTGGAAACCTTATGGATAACATAAACAGTTAATAATACATATTTTCTGCACTATTATAGTATCTCACAATAAAGTAATCTAGAGAAAGAAATTGTTACTAAGAAAATCATAAGAAAGATAAAGTAGATGTACAGCTCTGTACTATACGTTATGAAAAAAATCCACATGTAAGCGGACCCACAGTGTTCAAACCTGTGTTGTTCAGGTGTCAGCTGTGTTGCTGATTACACTGAATATGAAGGACAGGAACACAGTTAAAGGACAGTCAGACAAGGGGAGAAAAAATGTCAGACAAGGGGAGAAAAAAATGCAAGACCAGGCTGTATGCTGTCTTTAACAAATCTTCTCTTAATGTAAAACATAAGTAAGATAAATACAAAATTTAAAATGATTTATGATGTAAGCACTTATATAAGCCATTTGGAATGGGGATTAATATTGGACCAAATATATTACAGAACAAAGGATATTACTGGTAATAAAGAGGGACATTACATGATAATGAAGGAGCCAATTCACCAAGAAGACATAATCCTAAATCTCTCTGCAACAAGCAACAGAAATAACCTGAAGCAAAAGTGATGAAACTCCAAAGAGAAAATTAGTCATTACAGTAAGAAATCTAACAGAGCTGAAGGACATGGATTTGCAGTTCAAGAGGGAGAATGAAGAAGAAAGGGAGGAGGAGGAGAAAAAGAAAAGTTTCAGGTCACATCGATATGAAATTTCAGAACATTTATAATAATAAAATCCACAATTTTTAGACAGAGGGATAAAAGAGCACAAATAAAAGATCAGACAAGCATCGAATTTATTAAAGCCATACTGGAAGTTAAAGGTCATGCATTGATGGCTTCAAAATCATGAGGAAATCTTCCCAATGTAACACTTTCTACACTGAGCAAACTGTCAATCAAGATAGTAAAAAAAAAAAAAAAATCAGTCCTCATGCACCCCTTCTCAGAAAGCAAATGTAAGACATACTTGATGAAACCAAACAAATAACCAGTGAAAGGAAAGACAAAAAAAAAAAAAGAAAATATCATCTCCAAATAAAAGAAATACGAGTGGAATTCATGGTATGGTGGTTAATGGAGCTCCCAGGATGAAACCTATCCAGAAACCAGGTGAGCAAATAATATAAATTTGGAGTGGGGACAGAGGAGGATTCTAGAAGGAAGTTGGCAAAGTAAAAATATTTTTTAAAAGAGAGAGAATAATTTGTATCTGAAACAAAAATCAGATTTTAATTCTTTCAGAAAATTAATCTAATTAAAAATTAATTTAATTTAATTAATTAAAATCAATCTTTCAGAAATTTATTAAAAATAAAAATATAGTATTTTTAGTAGAACAGAACTTAGCTATTTAAAAAAAGAAAAAAAAGTATTTTTTAAAGATTTTATTTATTTATTTGACAGAGAGAGATCACAAATAGGCAGAGAGGCAGGCAGAGAGAGGGGAGAAGCAGGCTCCCTGCTGAGCAGAGAGCATGATGCAGAGATTGATCTCAGGACTCTGAGACCACAGGACCCTGAGACCACGACCTGAGCCAAAGACAGAGGCTTAACCCACTGAGCCACCCAGGTGTCCCAAAAAAGAAGAAAGTATTAACTCAAGGGAAACCAAATAATTGATTAATAGTAGCTGATATTTCCATAATCATAATGAGGAACACTAAATATTGATTTAAAAATGTCCTAAAAGAATTTTCATGGCAAATAAGCTAATTTTAAAATTCATATAGAAAAGTAAAGCATCAAAAATTATCAAAACAATTGCAGTAATAATAATAATAGCTAATACTTAAACAGAATTTCTCTTTAGTCTTGCCCCAAATCTTAGTAGTATAGATATTAATTCATTTTTTTTTTCCGTATACACAATGTGAGTCCCAGATTTTAACTTCCTCATGATTGTGCAGGTAGTTAACAGTGTAACTGGGCTTTGAACCCAGATGTCTATGTCTAGAGTCCTTGCACATAAACCTTGGACTGTGCTGGATTCCCGTAGTCATGTGTCAATATAGTTGACCCTTGGACAAGCACAGATTTAAGCTGCAAGGTCCAATGGGCTATTGTGAAGTTTCGGGGAGTCAAAAAGTATATGCTGATGTTTGACTGCCTGGGGCATCAGCATCCAAAACCCCATGGTGTTCAAGGGTGAACTATACTTACAAAAAGGTATAGTAATAAAAAAAAATTGGTTTATTTGTAATATGAGAGCCAAAAATGCAGAATTAAAAAAGAAATCTATCCATAAATATATAGGAACTTGACTCAAGAAGCACTGCAAATAAGTGAGAAGCTGATGGACTGTTCAGTAAATGGTGTGGTGATTAAATTGAAAAGAGAGGAAGGCAGGCTCTGGGATAAGAGGTATTCATAAAATAGCGTTTTATTTTATTAAAATTTTAATTTATTAAAAACTTTTTCAGAGAAAAAGCTGAAATTTGTAAGTTTGTGGGAATTATCCAATAGAGATGGCGAAGTGATGGGACAGAAGGGAGATTATGCGAAGAAGCTAAATCCTGAAGAATTTAGATGAGTGGCGTGATGGATCAGCCTCTCATAGGATAGCCTCCCTTCCATTGTACTAAGAAAAGGACAGATGTCATATTCAGATGCCTGCGGTTGTGCAGATTTGATAGCAGGTAAGACAGCTTTCATCTGATTATTCATAATTTCTAAAAGGAAGTGAGACATAAGAGTGGTCGGAAATGAGGCAAGAAGGCAGAAGCATCTAGTGAAAGAATCAGCTTGAGAGTGAAGCTACTAGATACAGTGGAGCGCTGATTCGATTCTTGTGTTCATAAATTCAGTAGTGAAACAATGTGATTTTCACAAGTTACGCTTGTTTAATTTACTTTAGAGAATGCAGGTGCTTGAATACTTGAATGTTTTGGGTTTTCCAAGGTTATATTCTTGAGACGGGTAGGAGCATGTTTGGTGATGTTGACAGGGGAGTGATTATGGGCAAGGCACCTGGGATCTACACCGGGTGGTGGGAAGTAGTGGGCCCTGAAGAACAACAGGCTTCAGTGGGCAATGCAAAGTGGGCAAGTGAATGGACTGGAAGCTCCAAAAATGTTCAAGACTTGTCACAGTGGGGGAGGGAAAATACTAGTTTCATGGGTTCTATAGTTTGTATTTTGGGGGCTCTCTCCCTAAATAAAAGAATGAAAAAGTTTCTTTTGATGGCTGCATAGTATTCCATTATGTATACGCAGCCATCAAAAGAAACAAAATCCTGCCATTTGCAACATGGATGGAACTAGAGTGTATTATGCTGTGCGAAATAAGTCAATCAGAGAAAGGCAAGTTATCATATGATCTCCATGATATGAGGAAGTTGAGAGGCAGGGCAGGAGGTTGCGGGGGGTAGGGAAGGAAAAAATGAAACAAGATGGGATTGGGAGGGAGATAAACCATAAGAGACTCAATCTCAGAAAACAAACTGAGGGTTGCTGGGGGGGGGGGGGGTAGGGAGAGGGTGGTAGGTGATGGGCATTGGGGAGGGTATGTGCTATGGTGAGTGCTTTGAAGTGTGTAAGCCTGATGATTCACAGCCCTGTACCCCTGGGGCAAATAATGCATTATATGTTAATAAAAATAATTTAAAAAAAGAACAGATTATGCATTTTAGAAGTAAAATCCAAGCAATAAGAGTTTGGGCTTTAGTATCGAATACTTTTATCCTCTAGCTCTAATACACTGGGCAATGTGTGCAAAAA
Organism: Taxidea taxus jeffersonii; assembly: GCA_003697995.1. Taxonomy (NCBI): domain Eukaryota; kingdom Metazoa; phylum Chordata; class Mammalia; order Carnivora; family Mustelidae; genus Taxidea; species Taxidea taxus. The sequence continues at coordinate 23,297 of ML111023.1, forward strand.
AAGAGAGAGAGAGAATGCAAAAGTATTTTCCTTTTTAAACTTCTACAAAAGTGTGAGATATTGTTGCTGGGACTCTTACCAGGGACTTGGATGGGGCTCTTACAAGTGAGCAATCAAAAGTGTAAGCCTTGTTAGCTTCGTAATTAACAAGAGAGCAGATGCTTAGAACAGGAGACAAAAAGTGTAAGTTTCAAAGGTGTTGCAGTTATAGGTGGATACAAACAAATCCCCCCCTTTTTTAACAGGGGAGCAAAAGATCATTGGAAGTGAAAAAGAAAAGAATCAAGAATTCAAAGATTTGGATTAATTATCCCAAAGAATGTGGGGGGCACAGAAAAGTATATGCCAGAAGAACAAAGAGGTAGCCAGCAATCCGGACTCTAAAGGCTTCAATTGTTTTGTTTTTCATCTTGGGACTTTGTCCCCTTCTTTATTGTACTGAATATGGGCTAAGAGGTTGGGCCAAAAGAACCAAAAAATGTAGTATCCAAAAAAATTAGAAGTGTGTGTATGTGTGTGTGTGTGTGTTTTCCCTTCTTCTTCACAAAGGCAGGCAAACTTCAGGAAAAGTTAAAGCCATCCCTGGGGACAGCTGGGTGGTTCAGTCGGTTAAGCATCTGCCTTCAGCTCAGGTCATGATCTCAGGGTCCTGGAATCAAGTCCTGCTTCAGGCTCCCTGCTCAGCGGGGAGTCAGCTTTTCCCTCTGCCACTCCCTCTGCTTTTATTTCCTCCCTCTCTCTCTGACAAATAAATAAATAAAATATTTTTTTAAAAAAAGCCATCCCTAACCTGACAGGACCAGTTTGCATGTTTCCATATATCCCCCACAACACCCTACACTTAATTTTGCTCCTTTAGTTTATCTTAAGTTCCTTCTGTCTTATTTAATCATTTTGTAGGGCATTGTGCTTGACCTTGGGTTCAAAGCTAGCTCACAATCACATGCATATTTTCTCTATTTAAGGAAGTTAAGTGGAAGGTGAAACAATCTTCAGGTCACCTTCCTGAGAGCTTGGTCCACCGGCTAGCTGGAATCCTGGTCTTTATACGGGTGGTCTGGTATCCTGCTAATGATGATACAGTATCAGGGAGTTCATTACTAAATGTAAAGAAGGAAGTAGAAGTTAGGCACAAAAGAGAATCTCTGTAATACCCCTTCATTAACTTTCTTCTGTTAACACACTTCAAAGCTTCGTGCCTTTGAGGTAGCCATTTGTAACCCAACCGCTGGGCTCTGTGACCCTTCTATACAATATCTACTCTGTACTTACACATGCGCTAACACCTGCTAGAGTGTTTACTCATCCTTACCGTCTCTGTATGTTCACAAACATTTACAGTTCACTGTATGTGGGAAAGGACAAGAACACATGGTTTCCTTTCATCAGTAGGTTGTTTACCCATTCCTACCTTTTATTTATGTATTTATGTATTTATTTATTTATTTATATATTTGGCTGCTCCATTAAGTGCTCTCTTTCTTCCCTTTTCCTCCTTCCTACCTGTAATGTTAACCTCCCATACAGTAACACATATTAGAACTCAAACAAATATTAAGATCTGTGGATCCTAGTATTTATTAAATTTATTAAATCTATTAAATTTATTAAAAGTAATCATGGTGGAGTGCTACATAATGTGCTATTGGTTAAAATAAAATACAAACTAATTGGATTTGAGGTATAATAAATTATTTCATAGAAAAGGCATTTGGGATAATTAGGGGGAGCCTGGGTGGCTCAGTCGGTTAAGCGTCCAACTCTTGATCTCACCTTGGCTCTTGATCTCCAGGTCATGAGTTCAGGCCCCACAATGCAATGTGTAGGGTGCAGTGTTTTACCACATTACTTCCATGCTGGGCATGGAGCCTACTTAAAAAAAAAAGAAAAAAGAAATTTGGAAAGAAATCAGGGGTAGTTTAAGTGAAGAGAACTCTCCAAATAGTAATGTATTAATCACTTCCCTTATTCATTCTCATTAAGCATTTATTGAATGCTTATAATATGTAAGTACTTAGCCTATATAATAATCACAGAGGACTTATTCACTTTTTCTGTGTGTGGAAGCCCACCAGATGAGATTTTATTAGAGGTTTGGGAAACTAGAATAAAATAAATAGAAAGAGAGTCAAAACTTTTAAATGCATTATCTTCAACTGAATTTTTTTTCTTTAACTGAAATTTTAGGATCTCACATTATTTCTTATTTTAAAAGATTTCTGTCTTTTGGCATCAACAATAAATCAGCATCCTCAGGTTGTACCAATTGTTTTATGGCTTTTGCAGCAACTGCAAAGGACACCACTGACAGGCTTTCAACTATATCCCAGACCAAAACAATAAAAATAAATAGAAGAAAACAATATAATCTTTCTGACATTTCCATGAAAATTGAATGCTCTTCTTCTACAAACACAGAAGAGCAGTTTCATTATTGAATGCCAAGGATCACATATCCATAAAATACCAAGAGATTTTGCATGTCATTCAATCACACAGCTGACAATCTTCACAAAAAAAAATTGCTCTTCAATGAGATGGGATGCTTTAATGAGCTAATTAATTAGCTCAGAAGGGTGGTTCTGTGACATTACTTATAGAAATATTCTGAAATCTACCTATTCTTACTGTTAATTTATAATAAATCATTTTACCTTATGGATCTAACTCTAATATTCATTTTAAAAACAGAAATCCTATTTAATAGCATTTTCCTTGGATGGCAGGCTATTGGTTTTTATCTCTTCATGATTTTAATACTTCCATCCTGAAATATTTCATTCTGTTTACTGGAATGTGATTAGCTCTACCATCATTGCGAAAAGTTCAGTCCATAGATTATCTCTGATGTAGATCAAGGTGGAAATAAATTTTCATGATCATCGTGTTTATTCCATTTTCGAGTCCCCTTTTCAACTTTAACTTAAACATTGCTGTACCCTTAAAGACATGGAGGACAGCGACCATTGCATATTTTGCTGTTCGGATCATATCACAAAAGTCCTGCCATACAAGCAGTGTTCAGGAAAGAAAGTTGACTACATGAAATATTAGCAGTGAAAATGAAAATCAGCACTTCCCAGAGCCCTGCTTTAGATCACCCTTTGATGTGCTAAGATAAATCAAAATGAACATGGGGGCAAGGAGGAGAGTGGGTCTAAATATCAGGGAAAACACAACCAACCATCAACATAAAAGAATCAAATGGAAAGAGAAGGGATTATTTTATAGTAGGGTAGGGTAGTTGTTTTGAATGCAGTTATTCTATCCTACTCCATGTGTATCATTGAGAAAGAATATGCTGTCTGACTGACTTAAAGCGCCATTACTTTTAACTCATTACTTGTCCCTCATCTACCTTGAATTTTCCAGCAAAAACTATTAATTTTTTTCAAGACTTTGCTATCATTCTCTCTTTTTTTTTTTGTACATGCTGCCATTCTTATCTCATAGTAACTGATTCCTCCACCTACTAGTCTCACAAAGATTTCAACAACTTGTTAAAACAAGTTGCTTTAACAACTTGTCTTCAGAAACACAACTCCCAATTTAAGTAGAAGTCCTGCATTATTCTCCCTGCATATGTATGATCTAAAAACATGTTTTGGTCACTGTATTAGTCAGATTTCTCCAGACAAACAGATGCCCATATAGATACAGATCACAGTCATGTGACCCAAGTCCTTAAAATAAAATCTTTGTATATCTATGGTATCTATATACCTATTTACAGATCTCATTCTCTCTCTCTCTCTCTCTCTCTCTCTCTCTCTCTCTCCCTGGATCATGTGATTATATCTATAGAAGGAGATATAGATACATTAAAAACTTATTTTAAGGAACTGGATCACATGACTGTGGAGGGTGGCAATTCTAAAATCTGATGGGGCAGCCTGGGGACTCAGGAAAAGTTGCAGATTAAGTCCAAAGGCAGTCTGCTGGAGAATCAAAAAGAGCCAGTGTTTCAGGTGAATACTTAAGGCTATATTCTAGAGAATTACTTCTTGCTCTGAAGAGGTCAACCTTTTCTATATTAAGCCCTTCAACTGATAAGATGAGGCCCACCACCATTCTGAAGATCAGTAGTCCATTGATATAACGATCTCATTCAAAAATACCCTCCCAGAAATATCCAGAATAATGTTTGATCAAATATCTAGACATTGTGGCCCCACCAAATTGACACATTAAAACTAACCACCATAGCCACCATTGTCTCCTCAGTTTCTAACACAGTGCTTTAACTCAGTAGCCAACTTGCTACATGTTAAATTAAGAAATAAGTCTAAGCTGTTAATCTCTGTCAAAGGCAAGAAAACTAGAAAAGAATGGTTCTGTGCTGTAGGCAGACAAGCAGAATAGGGCTGATATACTAGATTTAGTTAGAAATTTTATAAGAACAGAAGATTGCTTACTGCAGTCAGATTGTTATTTTGCAGGGTATGAATGTCAGAGAACACAGAAGAGGCTGGTACTATGGCAGGGCTTTCTGTGAAAACATTTAGGCTCTATACCTGTACATTGGTATCATTTTGGCTCTGTCACAAGTCAGCAATCTACTCAGTATTTCTTTTTCAAATATAACAGTTAAAGTCTTAAAATGAGTGTGTGCATGTAATATCTGTTCAGTACTGTTAAAGGCAGAGAAAAATCTGACACACAGAATACATCCTGACATCAATTACTTTTTTTAGCTTCTGAAAGAGCACGTGAGAATCCATAACCTGAAACACACATGCTTTAGAAAAGGTTTTTCTAACAACCCAACAATTATTACATTATAAAATGAAAATATACACAATCAATTTCTAATTTTTGTTAGAAAAATCAATCTTTGAATGCAGATGAAAGATATTTTATAAAACCCATTCCTTGTGGCTTTTTTTCTTAATTTAAATTCTAGTTAGTTGACTTACAGTGCAGTATTGGTTTCAGGAGTAGAGTTCAGTGGTTCATCCTTCACGTAATGCCAGTGCTCATCATAGCATGTTCCCTCCTTAGTATCCATCACCCATCTATCCCATCCCCCACCCACCTCCCTCCATCATCCTTCAGTTTGTTCTCTATACTTTAGAGTCTCCTATGGGTTGATTCCTTTTTTCTCTCTCTTCCTCCCATCCTGTCTGTTCATCTGTTTTGTTTCTTAAATTCCATATATGAGTGAAATCATATGGTATTTTTCCTTCTCTGATTAACTTATTTCACATAGCATCATTTATTCTAGCTCCAATAATGTCATTGCAAGTGGAAAGATTTCATTCTTTCTGTTGGCTGAGTAGTATTCCATTAAATATATCAGTTGATGGGCATTTGGGCTCTTTCCATAGTTTGGCTTTTCTTGACAATGCTGCTATGAACACTGGGGTGCATGCATTCCTTCAAATGTGTATTTTTGTATAATTTGGGTAACTACCTAGTAGTGTACTTGCTGGATCGTAGTTTAGTTCTATTTTTAGATTTTTGAGGAACTGCCATACTGTCTGTTCTCCAGACTCCAGAGTAGTTTGCATTCTCACCAATGGTATTAGAGGGTTCCCCTTTCTCCATATCCTCATCAACAACTGTCTCCTGTGTTCTTAATTTTAGCCATTCTGACAGGTGTGAGGTGGTATCTGATAATGGTTTTCATTTGTATTTCCTTCATAATGAGTGATATTGAGCATCTTTTCATGTGTCTCTTAGCCATATGGATGTCTTTGGAAAATTGTCTATTCATGTCTTTTGCCCATTTCTTAACTAGATTATTTATTTTTGGGGTGTTGAGTTTAATAAGTTCTTCAAGATTTTGGATACTAACCCTTTATCGTATATGTCATTGGCAAATATCTTCTCCCATTCCATAGGCTGCCTTTTATTTTTTTGGTTGTTTCCTTTGCTGTGCAGAAGCTTTTCCCTCATGGCTTTTGTGATTTATAATTCAGCATTATTTGTGTTTTGAACTTGATATGTCATAATATACTTCCACTAAATTGTGATTAATATTGTTTACTATCCTAATTTGTTTAGGGATTTCTTAGTAAAGTTCCTAAGATAGAAGAATCAGTTTTACAGTCATAATATATAAAGTAAATATTTATATAGCATTATATCTACATCTAAATAAATGTGTTTGCTTTTGTACTTCAAATATTCTAAATTAACGGTCAATTTCATTACTTTTAACAATCCATTTCTGAAGGAAGCTGTTGTCAATTTCTGCCTAAAGAAAATGAATAAGCATAAAAAAATACTCCAAGTTATATTTCAAGATAGAGAGATCAGTGGAAAATGAAGCATGTGACTGGAGGATGCAATGAAGTATATGCTTTATTTCAGCTCCCTTAGTAAATCTGTCTCTTATCCTTAATTATCAGATTAAATTCTAATGCTTTACTTAACTGAGCAAGATATGGCTCATGTTCATGTCATATTATGTGTAAGTCTTTGACTGTATTTTCTGATCCTCAAGGTAAGAAACATAAAATTTGTAGCATATGATTCTTTTTATAAATTCCCATAAAACTCCCTCACTCTCAAAAACAAAAACAAAAACAAAATAGAAACCCAGAGATAAGACTATCATTTATGGTCTCATTTTTACATTTTTCCTTCAGGAGTTCCACACATGGAAGAATAAACTTTTGCTTAAATATCTATAATAATGAGAAAGTGACAAGTTCCTGACAAAGGCACCCTCTTAATTTCAGGGAATTCCAGCTGTCAAGAAGTCAGTCCTCCTTCCCCAGACTTCCCCCTCCTCCATTAGCCTTCTGTCTTTAGCTCTAGATTTGTCTTTAGGGGCTGCTTCCAGAATCTTTTTTTTTTTTTAAGATTTTTGTATTTATTTATTTGACAGAGAGAGATCACAAGTAGGCAGAGAGGCAGGCAGAGAGAGAAAGAGGAGGAAACAGACTCCCTGCTGAGCAGAGAGCCCGATATGGGACTCGATCCCAGGACCCTGGGATCACGACCTAAGCCGAAGGCAGAGGCTTTAACCCACTGAGCCACCCAGGCGCCCCTGCTTCCAGAATCTTATCCAGACACACACCTCTGGGATAAACGGGGACATTTAATAGTCTACTAGGAATGAAATTCTACCCCTGATAGTTGAAGCAGAAAGATCCAAAAGGGCATATCCATTTAAAGTTTGGGAATGAGCATGCCCAGAGTTAAATCCTGTCCTAAGGGTGGGGGGGCAGGGAGTGGACAGGATTGCCATTGATGGAGCCAAGTGTTAGGACTGGATAAGAGCTGGAAAGAGGTCAGAAGCAAGCGAGGGATGTTCTCTAATGCAGTTAGCATTGCCAAAGGGTGCTCAGCCAGGTGTGCGTGGAGACTGCTAAATGGTATAGAGTCAGGGTAAATTATTAGTTCTACCGTCCCTCAGTTTCTGATAGGGCAGTTTCAAGTCACCTCAGTCTCATAGTTGCTCTGCTGAAATATGCCCTACTTTTTCCGTGTCCTTTTGAAACTAGCAAGAAATAGGCCAAGTGACCAATGCAAAGTGGTACTATCACTTTACTTGATCAGGACACTATAGTCCTATAAATAAAGCTGAAACTTATATGAAACGTCTATGGGCTGTTTTTGGGAAAACTTACTAATTGACTTACACTAAACATAAAATCAGCTGCATCCTCAAGTATACATATATTTCCTCTTTTAGGACCCCAAGTTTAAAACTTCATTTTTTCTGTTAAATTTAATTCTGCCAGATTTAACCCAATATTCAAGACTATAGAGACTGTTTTAGATTCTGATTCTATTAACCCAAAATGCTAACTATCTCTCTAGCTTTATGTCATCTACAATTTTGAAAAGTACATGTATTAACTGGCAGAAGGTTCGTAGTATAATTGTAGTAGCTCCTTTCAGCAGAAGATTATCCCCAACAATGTTTCCCCTATGTTACCTAGACTTTGCCAGTCAGATGAAGCAGAGGACCTTCAGTGGCCTGACTGCTAGTTCTCCTCCCCACTCCGCTCTCTGGAGCGGAGACTCCAGAGTCTCCAGACTAATAACCTTAGTCAAACCACTGTTCTGGGGATCAGGGGTGGTTTCTAATTGTCCTTCAAAAGCAGATGTCAGTCCCTGCCAGGTGTGAAATTATTCAAACAAGCTAGTCACATTCTTCCTCAGGAGTCGGGGGTCACTACCACCTTTTGATACTACAAAGTCTGCCTTTGGTTGCTCAGAATGTTCTAGAATGCAGTCAATACCCATGTGGCCCTGTATGACATGCACTCCCCTGCCCTCCTGCACTCTAATTCTGTGTGATCAATAACCTGCCATCTATCTTATCTATCCAGTGCCAGGTATATTGTCCTTGCTCATCCCTTTTACCTCACGGCAGGCAACCCTCCTTCATCAGCAGGGTGCATAGGAAGTGTTTAAAACAAACACCATGTGGGGCACCTGGGTGGCTCAGTCAGTTGAGCGACTGCCTTCAGTTTAGGTCATGAACCTGGAGTCCTGGGATTAAGTCCCGCATCAGGCTCCTCACTCAGCAGGGAGTCTGCTTCTCCTTCTGACCCTTCCCACTCTCATGCTCTCTCTCTCTCTCTCTCACTCCCTCTCTCTCTCTCTCAAACAATTAAAATCTTAAAAAAAACATGAATATAAGCAAAACAAACTAGACAGATCTATAAATTCATCCATTTGTAAAATAAAAACATAATTCTGCAGATGCTATTAACTCAGTCTTCATGGTTTGCAGCTAAATTATTAATTTACTTATTAATGTGTTTTTGGAAAATGACCGTGTCATGATTTTCTTTCTCTGACATTTCACCCAACAGGCATTCTCCATAGCCAAGTGTTCAGAGATTTATTAGTTATTCAACTATTTCATGCACCTCTTCAGCCATATACAATATCGCTGCAAGCAATGCAATAAGTTAATGTTTAATAAGATGCCGTAGTTTGTCCATTTCTAGTTTTAAAAGCGAACCAAACAACTTTTGGCTTTTAATGAGTTCCTGATACTAATGTTAAAATACAAAATTATTTCTCTTCAAATTCTAAATGATTGGTATTAAATGGATGCTTCAATTTAAATGGCATCATAACAATATTTTAAAATGTTTGATGCACAAGACACCATAAGTTAAATTAAGCAAAAGAAAGATTTTTGTCATTTAAAAAAAATTCTTAATTAAAGATTTTTCCAATTTATTTTGAATAGCTTCTTCTCTTCTATCAATGAGAGAATTTTCTGAATGTCAGTTTCATTTTTTCTGGCATATTTAGATGCAGGTGATGCAAATGTAATTTGATTAATCAATTCTCTTAATCTCCTAGTCTAAACCAACAATTTAAGCTTAAATATATGACAACTACTATATGTACATACATATATTACATAATTTAATTTTAAAAGAATAAGTTTTAAATTAAATTTAAAAATTTAGAAAGTTTTTTTAAATAAAAAGTTATTACAAAAGAAGACAATGATATGTTCTTATATCTTCTTGTGTTTCTTTAGGAGCAAGGAAAACTTCAGAATTTAAATATGATAATTTATTAAATGATAATATGTTTACAATAATTATAGCAGTATAGGCAAAAATAATATAAGTGCAAAATGCTGACAGTAAGTTATTTTAATCTCTCAAAATCTACATATCCGTACCCTAAAACTTTATTTTTTTTTAATTTAAATTCAATTTAGTTAACATATACTGTAGTACTAATTTCAGGGGTAAAATTTAGCAATTTATCAGTTGCATGTAACACCCAGTGCTCATTACATCACATACCCTCCTTAATGACCATCACCCACTTACCCCATCCCCCCACACACCTCCCCTCCAGCAATCCTCAGTTATAACAACCCTATACCTAGGAGTCTCTTATAATAATTTTCCCCTGCTCGGTTTTTATCTTCTTTTATTTTTTCTCTCCTTTCCCTACGTTCATCTATTTTTTTTCTTAAATTCCACATGTGAGTAAAATCATATGGTATTTGTCTTTCTCTGAGTGACTTATTTCACTTAGCATAATACCATCTAGTTCCATCCACATCATTGCAAATGGTAAGATGTCATTGTTTTTGATGGCTGAGTAATAGTCCATTGTGTGTGTGTGCGCACACGCACATGTGCATCCCACATCTTCTTTACCCATTCATCTGCCGAGGACGTCTGGGCTCTTTCCACATTTTGGCTATTGTGGACACTGTTGTTGTAAACATTGGCTTGCATGTGCCTCTTCAAATCATTATGTTTGTATCCTTTGGGTAAAAACCTGGTAGTGCAATTGCTGGACCACAGGGTCGCTCTATTTTTAACACTTTGAGGAACCTCCATACTGTTTTCCAGAGTGGCTGTACTAGTTTGCATTCCCACCAACAGTGTAAGAAGATTCCTTTTTCGCTGCATCCTTGCCAAGATCTGTCATTTACTGAGTGGATAATTTTAGCCATTCTGACTGATGTGAGGTGGTATCTCATTGTGGTTTTGATTTTTATTTCCCTGATGCCAAATGATATTGAGCATTTTTTCATGTGTCTACTGGTCATTTATATGTCTTTTCATTTTTTTAAAAAACTGTATTTATTTATTTGAGAGAGAGGATGAGAAAGAAAATGTAAGCAGTGAGAGGGAGATGCAGACTCCCTGCTGAGGAATTGAACCCATTGTGGGTCTCCATCCCAGGACCCTGGGATCATGGCCTGAGCTGAAGGCAGATAACTCAACCAACTGAACTACCCAGGTGGCCCCCTTAATGTCTTCTTTGGAGAAATGTCTGTTCATGCTCTGTGCATTTCTTCACTGGAATTTTTTGTTTTTTGGGTGTTGAGTTTGATAAGTTCTTTATAGATTTTGGTTACTAGCCCTTTATCTGATATGCCATTTGCAATCAATATCAGATAAAATCTATTCCCATTGCAAAAGAATGGGAATGATATCCCATTCTATAGGTTGGCTTTAAGTTTTGTTGACTATTTCCTTTGCTGTGCAAAAACTTTTTATCCTAGTGAAGTTTCAATAGTTCATTTCTGCTTTTGTTTCCCTTGCCTCTAGAGACCTGTGTAGCAAGAAGGTTGCTGTCTGTGTTCTCCTCTAGGATTTTGATGTATCCCTGTCTCACATTTAGGTCTTTAATCTATTTGGAGTTTATTTTTGTGTATGGTATAAGAAAGTGATCCAGTGTCATTCTTCTATGTGTGGCTGTCCAATTCTCCCAACACCATTTCTTGAAAAGACTTTTTTTATTGGATAGTCTTGCCTGCTTTGTGGAAGATTGGTTGACCATAGAGTTGAGGGTCCATTTATGGCTTCTCTGTTCTGTTCCACTGATCTATGTGTCTGTTTTTGTGCCAGTACCTGTTTCTGTTTTTGTGTCTATCTTGATGATTACAGCTTTGTAATACAGCTTGACGTCTGGAATTGTGATGCCTCCAGATTTGGTTTTCTTCTTCAACATTATTTTGGCTATTCAGGGTCTTTTCTGTTGTAAAAAACAGAAATGAAAAGAAAATTTCCAAAAATCATCCTATGAGGCCAACATTACCTTGATCCCCAAACCAGACAAAGGCCCCACTAAAGAGGAGAATTACAGAACAATATCCTCGATGAACATGGATGCCAAAATTCTCACCAAGATTCTGGCTAATAAGATCCAATGGTACATTAAAAGTATTATTCACCATGACCCAGTAAGACTTATTCCTAGAGTGCAGGAGTGGTTCAGCATCCACAAATCAAGCAATGTGATAGATCACATTAATAAGAGAGCAAGAATCATATGATCCTCTCAATAAATGCAGAAAAACCATTTGACAAAATACAGCATCCTTTCTTGATAAAAAGCTCTCCACCATGTAGGGATACATACCTCAATGTCATAAAAGCCATATATAGGAAATACCCACAGCAAATATCATCCTCAATTGAGAGTTTTTCCACTAAAGCCAGGAATATATGACAGGGATGTCCATTCTCATAACTGTTGTTCAACATAATACTAGAAGTCCTAGCATCAGCAATCAGATAACAAAAAGAAATAAAAGGCATCCAAATCAGCAAAGAAGTCAAACTTTCACTCTTCACAGATGACATGATACTCTGTAGAAAAGCCGAAAGTCTCCACAAAAAAATTGCTGGAACTTATAAAGGAATTCAGCAAAGTTGCAAGATACAAAATCAATGCACAGAAGTCATTTGCATTTCTACACACTAACAGTGAAACAGAAGAAAGAGAAATCAAGCAACTGATCACATTTGCAATTGCACCAAAACCGTAAGATACTTAAGAGTAAACCTAACGAAAGAGATAAAGGATCTATACTCTGAAAATTATAGAACACTTAGGAGAGAAATTGAGGAAGACACAAAGAAATGGAAAAACATCACATGCTCATGGATTGGAAGAACAAATATTGTTAAAATGTTTACGCACCTTAAAACTTTTATCGCAGAAAATTTTTAGACAACTCAGGGATTCAACATATATTCCATTAGTCAAAAGTCAAAATGTCATCATCGTTTATTATAGCCTATTGTAAATGCTACCATTCACTTGTGAAAAAACAAGAATAGAAAAAGGAAATAACATATAAGTATTTGTATGAAAAATGTTTTTAACAATTAAAATCCCTTTAAGGAGTCTATATTTTCTCCAGGATTCCTCAGATATCACTATAATGACTACTAATAAATTAGAAAAAGTAAAGATTTGGAGTCAGAGGATCTCAGTTTCAAATTATTCCTACAGTTTCATTTAATTTTAGTAAAATATGTTATATCCTTTTATGTTCTTATATACCTGAATTCATCAGGTCATTACATAGGTAGTAAAAACATTGATTAAAATTCATCCCTTTTTTCATAATATGTGCATAGCTAGCTTTATTGACAAATTTTCAGTTTTGATAGTACTTTATTAATATTTTAGCATTCAGTCTGCATGCATACTGCTTCTTTAAACTATATCTGTGTGTGTACACACACACATTCCTACATCTAAACTATGCATATATTATATTATTTACATATTATATAACATTAATAAATATTAATTATCTTTTGGTAAGTAGATATCTAAACCAATCTATGCTATTCATTCTTTAAAAAGAAAAAAAAAAACCTGTAAATGCTATATTGTACATCTTCTACCTGGGTCTTTATCACTTCATGTATTAATTCATATACTGATTTAGTGTGTCATTACTGGTCACAGAAGTATGAAGGAACTGTATTTGAAAAGAGCAAAATAAACATCTCCTGTAGGTAGATTATAGTAGGTCACTCCAGGTGAACATATCCATTGCACCAAGTATAAAAAAGGAAGAAAAACAATTGTAAACACAGGTATGGGAACAATGATGACCAGGGCAACAGAGATGGGGAACCATTCATAGCGAAATGACAAACATGATGAACAGCTGTTGTTTCCCCTGGGAGATTTAACTATCTGCCTATCATCTGAAAAGTGCTGCTCAAGATCATTGATAAAAGAGAAATCAGCACAAATTTTGCTGTCACTGAGTGGAGACTCTAGCTAGGATCAATTGAAATTTTGCATGGGTAACTTTCTGCACAGTTGTTGGCCTATGGTGGAGTCTGGGGAACTAAGCCAAAATTTCCCAAAGTTAAAGTAAAATTACCTGCAGTCTTTCAGAAAAGTTGTCAGAATACCTATTAATATTCAAGAAAATAAAGACAAATCTTAAAAGAGCTAGAGAGAAAAGACAACCTTCAGAGAACCACAGGAAGACTGACAGCTGATTTCTTCACAGAAATGATATAAACCAGTAAAATAGTGGAAGAGTATCTTTAACATGTGGAGACAAAATCATAACAGCCTATAATTATTTATACAGCAAAATGATGACATTTTCAGAGAAATATCAAACAAAAACTGAGATTAATTTATTGCTGGGAGTACTGCTCTAGAAGAAAAAAATCTAAAGAGACATAGTGATTCCAGAGAGAAATAGAAAAAATATGAAGAAAAAAGAACACTGGATAAGTATATAGGAATATGGATTATAGCAAATAATTGCAATGTCCTGTGGAATTTATATATATATATACTGAAAATGTGTGGAAACAATAGGACAGAGGTAAGTAAGGAATAAATTAAGTGAAAAGATTTAAATTTCTAACAGTATCAAATTATGAAAATAATAATTTATATTAGACTTTAATAAGTGAATGTTAATTTTTTTGTCTTTAGGTTAAAATGTAAAGAGGTAGTAAGAAAGGTATAACAAAACTAATGTAAGAAAAATATATTAATCTGAAAAAAGCAAAGAAAGGGAAAATATATAAAGCAGATTTGGAGATCAAAAAATAAAGAATAAATGAGAGATATTATACATTTAATTATATATAATTAATTATATAACTTAAGTATATCAGCAGTTTCATTAAAAGTAAATGCACTGAAATTGGAACACTTGTATATTGTTGTGGAAATGTAACATGGTTTAGACACTGTGGAAAACAATTTGACATCTCCTCAAAACATTAAGAATAAAGCCACCATATTGATCCATCAATTTCAGTCTGAGGTAGATACCCCAAAAAACTGAAATCAGGGTCTGAAGACATATTTGTGCACTCATGTTCATGGACGCATTTTTCACAATAACTAGAAAGTAGAAACAACTGCAGTGTTCACTGACAGATGAATAGATAAGCAAAATGAAAAATGTACATGCAGTGGAATATTATTCACTCTTTAAAAAGGAAGGAAATCCTCACACATACTATGCCATGGGTAAACCTTGAAAACATGATGCTAAATGAAATAAGCCTATCACTGAAGGGGTACCTGGGTGGCTTAGTTGGTTGAGCAACTGACACGTGATTTCAGCTCAGGTCATGATCTCAGGGATTGAACCTCACATGGGGCTCCATGCTGAGTGTGTAGCCTGCTTTGGATTCTCTCTCTCCCTCTACTTCTGCCCTTCCTTCTCTCTTAAAAAAAAAAAAGCCTATCACTAAAAACAAATAGGATATGCGGTGCCTAGATGGCTTAGTCACTTGCACCCTACTCTCTTTTGGCTTGGGTCATAATCTCAGAGACATGAGATTGACCCCCTGCTGTGCTCTGCACTCAGCATGGAGTCTGCTTGAGATTCTCTCTCCCACTGCCTCCTCCTTTTGCTCTCCCTCTAAAATAAATAAATAAATAACATCTTTAAAAATGATATGATTCCATTTATATAAGATACCTGGAGAAGTCAGATTCATAGAGATCAAAGTAGAGTGGTGGTGGTCAGTGGCTGAGGACAGTGGGGAATGGGAAGTTGCTTAATGAGTGTAGAGTTGTAGTTTTGCAAAATGAAAACAGGTCTGGAGATGGATGGTGGCAGTGGTTGCACCACAATGTAACTATGCTTAATACCACTGAACTGTAGTTAAAAATGATAACAAAAACAGTAAATTCTGTGTATCAGCATAAAATTTTAAAGAATAATAAATGCATTAAGCACTCTCAGTGTAAGTTCAAGATTGGCAAATAGATTTTTTAAAAGAAATGTGCAATTTACTGTTTAAAAGATATGCTCTATAAATGTAACCAAGTACTCAACAAGGTTAAAAAAAATAAGAAAAAATACACCTAGAGGGGAAGACTGGTACAACACTCCATGAAGATGAAAGACTCAATTCAACAGGAAGATAGCAAACCCTAACTCTGCATGCATCAACAGTGTAACAATGCCAACTGAAAGTGGAAATGAACAATTCACAATTACAATAGGACTTTAAAATAATTCTTAACAATTGCTTGTTTAAAGAACTGAAAAATATTCATAACATAGAACATTTGCAACAGTTGACGTCACTGGCAAACATAGAACACAATGTCAGCAATGGATGAAAAATTTTAAAGAAAGTTAAGAAGTGGAATTAGGTACATTGAACGAGGCCATTATGGCACACAAAAATTCACATACACACAAAAAATAACATATTTTAAAATAAAATGCTTCTCTAAAAATATTAAAATAGATACCAAGAAGAAAAAGTAAGTTAAATATAGATTAAATATGAAAAATAGGGGAAATGTAATGAAATTTAGAAAAGAGACTTTTTCATGAAGAGATGCATTCTAGTCCTCCCTATCCACGGGGAATACATTCCAAGACCCACTGGATGCCTGAAACCATAGCTGGTCCAAACCCTATACGTACTGTGTTTTTTCTCATGCATATATACACATAATAAAGTTCAACTTATAAATTAGGCACAGGAAGAGATTAATGATAACTACTAGAATAATTATAGTACTATACTAAAAATTATGTGAAGGTGACCTCTCTTTTTCTCTCTCAAAATATCTTATCATACTGTACTCACCTTTCTTCTTGTGATGATGTAAGGTGATAAAATGCCTATGTGATGAGATGAAGTGAGATGAATGATGTAGGCATTTGTGTCATAATGTTTGTCTACTAGGGGCGCCTGGGTGGCTCAGTGGGTTAAAGCCTCTGCCTTCGGCTCAGGTCATGGTCTCAGGGTCCTGGGATTGAGCCCCGCATCAGGCTTTCTGCTCCGTGGGGAGCCTGCTTCCTATTCTCTCTCTGCCCGCCTCTCTGCCTACTCATGACCTCTCTTTCTCTGTCAAATAAATAAATAAAATCTTTAAAAAAATAATAATGTTAAGCGACTAGTGACATTCTGAGGATAGGTCCAAAGAGGATCATCTCCTTCCCACTGCCTTTGGCTGTGGATAACTGAAATGACAGAGTGAAATCATGGATAAGGGGGGACTAATGCAAAGGTCTTGTGACATGTATCACAAATTCATATTTCAGCACCTCAGTGAGCAAGGAAACAGAAACAAAAAAGACAGTAAAAGGAAGAAAGAAAAATCATGAAAATAGGACATAGTTTATCAGTTCATTAGTCACTGAGATTGGATGGAAATGATGTCTTAGTGCCCTCTACTGTGGTCACAGAATAGTTGGGTCTATAGAAATCAGAGACACATGAACAAAAAGTCCTAGAGAGCTAATGAAAGTACCTATGTGTTTAACTGGGATGACTGGAGAATGTCTATGGGGAAGTTTCTAGATCTCCAATGAAATGGCCTTGGTTCAATTCTCTATATTGAAGTGTTTCAAAGCAGAAACATAGTGTGGTCACACACAACATTGTCCCTATAAATCAGTCCTGAAAGACGTGTCTGTGCAGTAATGCACTTGTTCAAAGGTGGTAGTAAAATGATTCCAAAAGACACAGAAAGTTGAAGAGTCCTTTAATGTAAGGACGGGACGGTGGAACTTCACTACATAAGGATAGCTCTACAGAGTGGGGGCACAGCTACCCTCTCAGTCAAAGACACAAGCTTCTCTGAGCCTTGAGATCTCCCAAGGACTTCCAAAGACCCAGCTGCCAGACAGTAATACTGCATGTGGGGAAGTCTGGGGCGAAGTCCCCATTGAGTTATTGAGAAATAACATTTTGCTATGAACATTTCTCCTTCAATCTCTGTCTCTTTCCATGTGCTACCATTTGGTATTGGCTATGTTCTTATCTCTTCCCTTAGGGAAAAATCCCCTAACATAGTCCTGAATGTTTCCTAGGAGAGAGGACCAGCTGAAGGTCAATTCCTCAGACACTTCATCTTGAATAGACTTCATTATGTTCTTACAAAGATAAAGTGAGTTTATACCTGTGAATCACTTTAAAAATTGCCTGATAAGCAGGAAATGCTATATAACCTATTGTTGGATATATGTACGAGGGACATAAGTGCACATGACTTGGATAAATTACAGAAGTTTTATAGATATCAAATGCGATCATGTACCTGAAAGAGGTTTAAATATTTTTAATAACTCTGCTTTGAAACACTTCAATATAGAGAATCAAACCAAGGCCACTTCATTGGAGATCTAGAAACTTCCCCATAGACATTCTTGAGTCATCCCAGATCAGAAATATAATACACTATGTTTACATTTTAATGCCAGTATTGTTAACATACCTTGTTGTATTAATTTCAGGTATATAATATAATATACTATTTGGGGGTCACTGAAACAGTAGTGTAAATTAATACAGTTATTTACTTATATATACCTCTTCATTAACACTAATCATACAGATAAAAAGACAAAAAGCTTATTGTTTAATGATATTGTACAAGATTTTATTTTTTATTTTATGATTTCCTGGGCTCTTTTTAATACCATATCACCTAGGTAAATTTGCTAGTGATTTGGGAACCTGGTGCCATTTGTCCAAAGACTTGAATCATACCCTGGGAGTAACTCTTTCTTCCTATCTGATGTCACTCCTAACCGTTCATATTATTATCATCAAATATTATTCCAGTGGTTAAGTATACTCGATGAGTTACAAATGACTGAGAAATATATACTTTCTTCTGAGGGAGTCAATCCCTTTTCAGATCACTTTGAAGGTAATTGATGAGTAAGCATTAGGTGAAAAACTAACACAAACATATAATTTTTAAAAAAGTCATCACTATGAATGTGTCCCTACAGCTTTCTCCATATGGCCTTAATACTTATTTAAGTACAATGCTTTTTCCCAAAACGTTTCTATGTGTGTGCCTGTGTGTGTGTGTTTTAATTTTCCTAACTGGATGAGCAAAAGAAAGAAGAATCACTGACCTGTCATATGTTCCTGGCCATATATGCCAATTTCTTCATTTTTGAGTAAACTTCTTTGAAAGAAGCTTATTTTTATTTTGACTGTGAAGCTGTTCCACATATGTGCACGTTGACCACCCCACCAGAGTAAATCATAAGTGTTTGCAAAGATGAAATTTTAAAGTAGGCCACACCATTGCTAAAAATTGGGTGGAGATGGGAAGTTTGTGCCTGAAACCAGTATCTATGAAAGACACTGTGAATATATAAATAAATTTAAAAGGTTTATGCTGTCAGGCTTATTTTTATCTTTTAATTACTGAGAAGGAGATTTTGTAATTCGGGGTTCAGAGGCCATATATCTCTCTCTACAAAGGAGAGTGATTCATTAAAAACATTAATTCTGTTCTGAGCTGCAGTGCAGCAAATTAGACACCATTCTCTGCTTGGAGGAAGATTTAAATCAAATTATTAGCGAATTCTTGCAAGGAAAGTAAAAGGAAAGCTCTTATAAATAGTCATCAAAAATGTCATGCTTTTATATATATGTACCTACAATTTGGTACCACTAGAGGTAATTTCACTCTTATAGATGTAAAATGCACTCTAAAAAATATCTACTTTTCTTGGGCTAACCATTAAGACGAGCTTCAAAATCACAGATGTTGACAATTTTTTAAAATATTTTTGAAATTCCAACTCAAAAGTTCAGTTTATTTTCTTTTAAAACACATTTTTTAAAATCATATTTATTTTTTAAAATGAGGGGATTGATGGTAAATAATATGGCCATTTTAATATGCACTCCTTATGGGGGGCAGAGGGAGAGGAAGAGAGAAAGAATCCTCAAGCAGACTCGCCACTGAGCATGGAGCTGGTTGGAGGACTCAGTCTGAGGACTCTGAGATCATGATCTGAGCCAAAATCAAGAACCGGCCACTTAGCCAACTGAGCCTCCTAGGCGCCCCTGCATCAAATTACCTTTTTATTAACATATGATGTATCATTTGCTTCAGGGGTACAGGTCTGTGAGTCATCAGTCTTACACAATTCATAGCACCCACCATAGCACATGCCCTCCCCAGGGTCCATCACCCAGCCACCCCATCCCTATTCCCCCACCCCCAGCAGCCCTCAGTTTGTTTCCTGAGATTAAGAGTCTCTCTTATGGTTTTGTCTCCTTCCATGGTCCCATCTTGTTTCATTTTTTCCCCTTCCCTTCTCCCCATGTAGAAATGTTCTGTTTTAAAAATTATTATTGTGCTTCATAGTTCCATATTTTTTTCTAAATAAGACTAGCTCTGAAAATTATTTCCTTTTTTGTTTTTTGAGAGAGAGAGAGAGAGAGAGAGAGAGAGGGAGAGGTGGAGTGGGGCAGAGGGAGAAAGAGAATCTCAACAGGTTCCATATGCCGAGTCAAACATAGGACTCAGTCTCCCAACCCCGAGATCAAGACCGGAGCTGAAATCAAGAGTTGGATGCTTAACCAACTGAGCCACCAGGGTGCCAGGAAATTATTTTCTTTTAAATTCTTATTTATGCACATTGTATCTGAAGTACAGACGGTTCCCAACTTAGAATAGTTTGACTTACGAAAGTTCAACTTTACGATGGTGGGATAACAATGTGCATTCAATAGAAGCCATACTTTGAATTTTTAATTTTTGTTTTTTCCTGGGCTAGTGACATGCAGTCAGATCCTCTTTCATGATGCTGAGCAGCCACAGCTCCCCATCAGCCAGTGGTCACAAGGTCAACAGCTGATACACTGACAGCCTTCTATCCCCATACGGCCATTCTGTTTTTCACTCTCAGTACAGTAGTCAGTAAATTACCCTGAGATCATCAACGCTTTATTATACAGTAGGTCTTGTGGTAGACGATTTTATCCAACTGGAGGCTAATATGAGTGTTCTGAGCACGATTCAGGTAGACTCAGCTAAGCTGTGATGTTCCGTCCATGAGGTGTTTTCAAAGCATTTTTGATTTAGGAAGATTTTCAACTTTTAGTAAGTTTATGGAAATGTAACCCCATCATAAGTTGAGGAAGACGTTCATTATGTAAAACAATTCCAGTCATTATTTTGCCATGCGTGCCTTTTTCCTACTTCCTGCTCCATTTTCACTAAAAGTGAAACAAAAGTGGGTGAGATAGTACAGACCCTTCCATGTGGCTGGAGAACTGAGCAGTCTTCCAATCCTAGGAGGATGGCCGTGTAGAAGATGCTCTTCCTTTCAGAGATATCCAGGATGAATTGGTCTAGAATGAGGAATAGTAAGCATTTCGTGAATTGGGGGCTGAATGGAACTAGGTAATACTCATTAATACAAGTATTCACGTAAGTGTCATCTGACAGAATTTAGGTTCGCTAACAAAGTGAATGAATCTTTACAACAAAAATAGAACTAACTGGTGAACCTTTTTTTATGTGTGCGATGAAACGTGAACATACACAAAAGGGAAAAAAACATTTTTTTAGATAAGCTGCATATTATTTCTAGACACAAACTCGATATATATAAAAAGTTGTGTCTTCTGGTAAGATCCTTTTGTCTCGAGGTGAACATACAATGTGCTCTCCAGGACACTGCAGGGTTTGACCTGCCTATTTCTCTTTATATTAAAACAGGATGTGTTTCTGCATGTGAAATTAAATTTCTTTCAATCCTGACACAAATATTTGCAGCAAGTACAAGAGTGTTGTGGCCGAATGTTTGTGTCCTCTCAAAATGTACACCCTGAAGCCCTAGCTCAAGGGGGTGCTATTTGGAGCAGGGACCTTGGGGACCTTATTAGGTTTAGATGAAGTCCTCAACGTGGGCCCCACATGGTGGGATTAGTGCCCATATAAGAAGAGAAGGACCAGAAGATCCCTTTCTTCCCACACATGTGCACTGAGGAAAGGCCATGAACGAGTGGACGGTTGTTTACAAGTGAGGAAGAGGGCTCTCACCAGGAAACAGGTCTGCCTGCACTGTGATCGGGCACTTGGTAGCCTCCAGACTATGGGAGATGAATGCCTTTAGTCTAAGCCACCCATTCTAAGGTACTTCCTTACAGCAGCCCAAAGAGATTAAGACAAAGGCAATGACACAGAAAGAGAAAAGAGGAAAGGGAGAAGTAGATCATAGGGTAGAAATGCTGTGTTAACCCTGCTAGCAAAGGCACGGAAATAATCAATAAGGAAAGCCATTTGTTTCATTCCATTTTATAAAATTGAACTTGTTTACAAGAAGAAAAATTGCTATTGCTGCTTAGATTCTGAAGCATAAAATATCATTCCCCACCCAATTCCCAGATTTTCATAAAGAGGGTCCATAGTAACTGATTTGGCAGGAAGGAAGGGAAGAAGGAAGAGAGGGGAGGGAGGAGGGAAGGAGAGGGGAGGAAGGAAGGAAGGAAGAAAAAGTGAGAAGGAGGAAATGGCTGGTTTACTTTTCAGATATTTCAGATAGAATATTCTATTTTTTTTCCACCAGAAAAAGGCATTTAGAAAGATTTGGGAAGCAATAAAAGTGGTAGTTACATTGCCTACAGATAGTTCAGACTGCAGGCCCTCCGTGTGCCTATTAATGGCAGATCCTAAAAACTTTTAAAATCAACCAAACGGAAAGTAGGATTGGTGTACTCATTAAAGCTAAAGCACTTAACCCAAACTCCCACCTGCATAGAAGAACATTTCCTTAAATGGTGACTGTAGGCAGAGGCAAGATTTTACCCTCCTTGGTCCTTCCTATATGCAAACACAGAAATTATTGAACCCTGAAAGTGGCTATATTCATGATGATTTTGACTTTAAAACTGTTTGTCCCTTGAGCTAAACTAAAAAGAAGAAGAAAAGGAAAAACTCCCAATAATGCTGTAATGAAGCGCCTAATTGAACAGACACCCTGGAAAGTTCTCCAAAATCAGTCGAAAATAATTGATAGCACCTGCTTTAGAGAATTAGTGACTGTAAGTCACTTTAAAAAATTAACATTTTTTAAAAAATTTGTCAGAGAGAGACAGCAAAGCAGGGGGAGCAGCAGGCAGAGAGAGGAGCAGGCTCCCCACTGATCAGGTAGGGAAATGCGGGACTCAATCCCAGGACCCTGAGATCATGACCTGAACCAAAGGTAGATGCTTAACCAACTGAGCCAACCAGGCATCCTTAAAAGTCACTTTTTAAAGATGTATCTACTGGTGTGCCTCGGTGGCACAGTCAGTTAAGTGACTGACTCTTGGCTTTGGCTCAGGTCCTGATCTCAGGCTTGAGAGATGGAGTATCCCGTGGGGTTCTGTTGGGCTTTGCAACCCATGAAGAATCTGCTTAAGACTCCCTCCTCCTTCTGTCCCTCCCCACTGTGCTCTCACATACACACACTCTTTCTAAAATAAATAAATCTTAAAAAAATAAAATATAGCTACTAAATATACGATTTTGGATTTTAGCATAGTGTATTTTCCTCTCCGTCCCCACCAAAAAAGAATTCTATTCTACAACCAATTAGCTCTGAGCTTACTCCAAAATTTTATTTATTTATTTATTTGTCAGATAGAGAGTACAGGAGTGAGCACAGGCAGACAGAGTGGCAGGCAGAGGCAGAGGCAGAAGCAGGCTCACTGCTGAGCAAGGAGCCCGATGTGGGACTCGATCCCAGGACGCTGGGATCATGGCCTGAGCCGAAGGCAGCTGCTTAACCAACTGAGCCACCCAGCCATCCCCCAAATTTGTTTTTTAACAATGAAACCATATAATCATTTTAGTAGATGATATTTATCTAGGAGTGAGCTAGGAAATGGAAGTACTCAGTGCTTTCAAAATTGTGTCAAATTATTAAGTCACTATTGCGAAGAATGTGGAAGTGATGAAGAAGAAAATGCCCAGTCTTAAGTTACACTATTAAAAATGGCCTTGTCCACCAACAGATGTTTCTATCAGTCCAGTCTCTTACTTCAGGGTCAGTTTCTGTTTCAACATCGCAAGGTTTTTGATGAGTTCACAAGACTAAAAGCGTGATAGGTTCCTTTCTTCTGAACCAAAGATGGAAGAGCAATGTAACTGCACATAATTGTAAATTGCACCAGAGAGATTTCTCAGCTATCTGGAAAAATAAGTTTATCTGGTATCTCTTCAAATGTGAGCTACTGTAATCAGGTGTATATACCAAATTTCCTCTCATTTGCAGTGGAAAAGTATGAAAACATCCATGTAAATTTTGAATGTTTACAAGGAAAAAAATGGCAGTGATATATTCTCATTACAACCTTTCTTGATAGTACATAATAATACTCAATTTTGGAATAACTGTGCTCACAGCCACCTTGCCTTTCACGGAGAATGTTGTCTGCATAATCGCTCACTTTCAACCCAACAATAAAGACCATGATACACTGTTTAAATGAAAAGTCAATGACAGCCTCCCCTCCAGTATCTGTCCCACTGACCCTTCAATTTTAGATTCAGTAATTTCTTTTATGCTTTACTCATAAAGAGATAGGACAATTCGTGCCCAAGGGAAAAGATAAGATCACTTTTGTAAATTTAATGTGAATTCAGAAAAAGAAAGAAAAGCAGGGAGCGGCTGCGTGGGACAATGAATTGTGTGATGTGTTAACTTGCTGGGCTACAGCTCCAGGCATACAGTCAAACACAAATCTAGGTGCCTGATGTAAAGGGAATTTTCAGACGTAATACAAGTTCTAACCAGTTGAGTTTAAGGAAAACTATCCTGAGTAAGCTTGGTGAGCCTGACATAATCAGCTGGAAGGCCTTAGGAGCAAATCTGATGATCCCCGGAGAGGAAAGGAATTATTGTCAGGGACACGAACTTTGACTCATGTCCCTGGCGTCCCATCCTGCTGGTGGACTTCCTTCCTGGGTGCCTGCTCTGGTCTTGGTTGCTCAGTCCCTACAAACATATAAGCCAATTCTCCGTAATAAATCTCTCTGTGTGCAGACACACACGATATATATTCTACTGACATATGTCCGGCTGACATAAATCTTACTGATCTGGCTTCTCTGTCTGGGCATGCACTGATGCACATGGAATCCATACTAAGTTGGGATGATAAATCTACTCTCATCACCCATTCTAAAGCCAACCAAGGCCCTTTAATATATATTAGATTCAGTATTTGCTTTTGTTGGGGAGAAGATAGGTTAGTTTCTTAGTTTATTTTAAACTCTGGCTTTTGATAAATTTCTGCAGAACTTCATCTAACCTTTTTAAGAACTTTGAGACATGCTGAAAATACTCCCCTCACCTAGAACTCAGAGGTCTGAGACCAAAACTTGCTTAATGCATTTAAAGCCTGTTGTAGATGGTCAAAATCCTGATTTTATAAGGTGAAATTTAAACCACTATAGAGTCTAAAATAGCAAAACTATAATTTGGCATAAGACAATAAAATGTCCCTAACTTGGCACACTCAGTGCTAGTCATTTACTATTATTATTATTGATGATGATTCTGATACATCTTCATTATTACAAATGAGGTCATAGTTATGAATTGTCAAAAGCAATTGACAGAATCATATGCCATTTTTGCACTTGTAGTTGAAAATTTTTAAAGCACTAGGTAATCGTTTGCATTGGTGAGGGTTGTAGAAATGAGGACTTTCATAGAAAGATGGTTAAAGGGGCGCCTGGGTGGCTCAGTGGGTTAAAGCCGCTGCCTTCGGCTCGGGTCATGATCCCAGGGTCATGGGATCGAGCCCCACATTGGGCTCTCTGCTCTGCGGACAGCCTGCTTCCTCCTCTCTCTCTCTGCCTCTCTGCCTACTTGTGATCTCTGCCTATCAAATAAATAAATAAAATCTAAAAAAAAAAAAAAAAGAAAGATGGTTAAAGGACATTCATGTAGCCATTGGACAGCAATTTGGCAGAACCATGTAAAATTTCAAGTAAGTATATGCTGGGACCTAAAGGTTGGACTTTGGTCTGTATTCTAGAAAAACACACACCTATGTAAGAAGACACAATCTTATAGAGGCATTCTATGTAGTAGCAGATGAAATGAAATGCAGATGTCTATCCTATAGGGCTGGCTTGATAATATGAATCTACTGATTTCTAGGCAGAAGTTACAAACAACAACAACAAAAACCTGTATAATGAAATTTAAAGTTCATGAGGACCTGAAATCTCTCTCTGAAATCCCTGCCCCTCTGATGACTAATTTAACAGTTTTATTCTTAGACTTCTAATTTTAATTTTTTCTTTATATTTGCACTGACATTCAGGAGGGATAATAGCCATAGCAGTAGAAGTACTGAGTTTGTTTTAAAATCTGGATGAGGGACGCCTGGGTGGCTCAGTTGGTTAAGCGGCTGCCTTCGGCTCAGGTCATGATCTCAGCGTCCTCGGATCGAGTCCCACATCTGGCTCCTTGCTCGGCAGGGAGCCTGCTTCTCCCTCTGCCTCTGCTTGCCACTCTGTCTGCCTGTGCTCGCTCTCTCTGACAAATAAATAAATAAAATCTTTAAAAAAATAAATAAAATAAAATCTGGATAAAATTGTTGTGTATTTTCTTTTTTTTTTAAAGATTATTTATTTATTTATTTATTTGTTGGAGAGAGAGAGCGGGAGTGAGCACAGGCAGACAGAGAGGCAGGCAGAGGCAGAGGGAGAAGCAGGCTCCCTGCTGAGCAAGGAGCCCGGATGTGGGACTTGATCCCAGGACACTGGGATCATGACCTGAGCCGAAGGCAGCCGCTTAACCAACTGAGCCACCCAGGCATCCCTGTTGTGTATTTTCTTATAAAACACATTTCTTTTCACCTAATATGCTTGCACATGTTCTCATATAAACACACACACACACACGCACACACACAGCACACACACGGTTTTATCACATAGATCAGTTCCCCTTTTGATAAGAGAATTCAGGTTGTAATCTCACAGATACTCCCATTCTATCACAACAACTAACAGTATACATCTTGAGGTTTTAAAACAAGTATTCTTTGTCCTGTCTGGTATATCTAGAGCTTAGGGGAAAATGGGAGGCATCAAGGGTGAAATATAAGAATGACACTATTTGCTTCTCTGTATGTTTCCCACTCTGGGCTTGCCAGAGTCCGTCATTTTTGCAGACTAAGTAAAAAATGTATGGGGAGTTGCCTGTTTTTTCAGGAAGGTTAGCAAAATGTCTGATTCCTAGGGCATAAAGGAGAGGTGGTGCTAATTCTGAGACAGTTTTATCGAAGGAATGACTAGCTTCATTGCATTTTCATGAACACAATAAGTAATACTTTGTAATTTTGTCTAGAGAAAGAGACAGAAAGTCTCTAAGTGAACAAAGTGTTTTCCAAAGTCTTTCAGTTCCTCACCACAACCAGGGATGTGCATCCCCGATACAGTTGATATGAAAGAAATAATTTGTCATCAAGTAAACACTGAAAACAATCTAGACAATTTCTCTAGCAGTACCAAATTGGCTTGCTCTAATTTAAGTCACATTAATTTGAATAAATTTACTGTTCAACTTTGTGGGACTCAATAAATATGTAAGAATTAACTTTTCACAATTAACACAAATTTGAAATAAATTATTGGATAGTGCTCAAATGCATTGTTCACAAACAAAATGAACTTTAACAAAAGATGAATAACAAACATCCAGTTATAAAGACATTAGAGCAATATAATAATTGTGCCACAGACTCAGTATATAAAGAAGAAGAGTAATTTCTGTTTCAGTACCAAAGGCTATTAAGGCATGTATGTTTATGCAAATTTCATTTCTTCTGATGAAGGCTTTAATTGTACTCATTTTAAAAACTAGACTAGAGAATTTAACATTTTCTATGAAGAGAAGAAATATGAACGTTTTTGTGGGAAGGTGAATTTTAACTAATTTTGAAATAAATGCTGAAAAATGTTATTCAAAATTAAACAGTTGTCTGGGCATGTTAAAGAATTCACGATTAATATTAGATTATTTGGTTTCTGAATGTCAGCTCCCTCTTCATTATAAACTTTGTGTTGAGAGAGAATGCACGAATGAGAGTTATTACATCAATATTGCTTTTCTCTATCAATTTAACAACACATTAACTACAAGTGCACAGCTGCTATTAGTACTTACCTCCTTTGAAACACATCGCCATGGGAAGAATTATTGAAGCATTTAATCAAATGCTAACAAGGTAGCCTTGACTGTGAAAGAAAATGTAATTTATTTGCTTGAAAACACTTGATGAAATAAATCTTTTACTGACCTTGCTTTCTGTAGATACTGCATCACAGAAGTCATAGTCAGTAGATAAGAAATAGTTAACGTTTGGCCTTAACGTTGGAAAAAGAATAAACGTTAATTGACGACAGACTTCAAAACATAACTAGCATGCAAACCATCTTTAACTTAAAAATCCAAACAGAATCCAGAGTCCACGCCACAGCAGTTACACCAATCATGTAAGTAAAGAGGCTGCTCAATAACTTGGGAATTAATAGACAACAGAATTTTAATTCAAGAACAACTAATGATTTTGTACAGTGTATTCTTTCATCCTCGTCTCCCTGTAATTACCCCATGTCAAGAAAAGAATTACTTTGACCATTTACCTATTTAAAATATTCCTCATTTTTTTTTGCTTTTGTGATTATAAAAATTATAGAAGATGTAAACAATACAGGAAAAGCATAAAGAAGCGAGTAAAAATAATCCTCAGTTACAAATTTTATTTTTACACTTCCCCCCCCACACACACAATGACAGAGAGAGAAGAGAGTTTTCTAGCCCATTCTCTCATTCTGTGTAAAAGACTAACACTCCTGGCGTATGATGAACACTTCATTAATGTTTACTTAGTTAATGAAGCTACTTGATTCAAGACATGGAGAGCTTCTAAACTCTTACTTACTGGATATTGTATGATCGATTGCTTAAACTGTGTTTGGAAACCCAGGTAATGCTACAGGGGCCTCAGAGATCACATAACTAACTGTGTGCCTTCACGTAGTTACTGACAGTTAGTAAATTCTTCTTGACCATACAGTTCGTTCAGAGCAGACCCCAGAGTTCACTGCAGATCTAACTCTGGGACCATTTTTTTTTTTTAATATTACTTTAGACTTATGTATATGCTCATTTCTAAAAAGGAGTTGTGGCTGTTAATGTTCTTTCTAACAATCTGACTGGAAACTCAAGTTTTCTGGACATAAGAAAAGAGAACTTTCCATTTTTCTCTCTCCCATAGTCTCCACCGTGGGTTCTGGAAGAGCAGTGTGGCATGTCGACCAGCTACAATCAAGTGCTTCAGTGAAACCATCCCAGAATTAACAGTTGCACAAGGTATGAGTAAAGGGGCACATTTTGTAGTCTAGATTAGTTATTAAGTTGCAACAAAGAAATCCTTGTAATGGCCAAAGATGACCAGACATTATAACTAAAATTGTTCCATAGACCCTCCTAACTAGGGCAGCAGCAAAATTTTAGCAATTTGCTGATCACCCGAATAAAAAAATCTAGAGTAAAGAGCTAACACATCGAAAACCAGAAACCATTCCAAGGGGAGAACAACATGAAACAAACAAAATACCCTCCAGTGTCTGAAAGCACACAACAGCATATAATGTAAAATAATTAATGAGAATTAGACCCACACCTGCACACAGAGAAGATGTGATAGACTAGGATTGGAAAGATCTGTGAGCAAAATATTTTTAAGTTGTTCTGTGTAGAGAAGGTCTCTATGGTGGAAATATGACAATAGTCACATTTTTTCTTTTTCCAAAGTGCATTTAATAATCCCAATTGTGTTACAGATATTTTGTTTCAGTGTTCCCTATTCATATGATGTTAGTACAAAGAAAAAGAATAGTGATTTGCCTTGATACCCCTGAGAATTTTCTAGTTTCTAGCTCTGCTTCGCAAACATGCTATGTTATTGGGGTTGAATCACTGTACTCACTACCAAAGTATTTGATTACCATGGAACGTTATAATCAGTAGCCTCATAGCTTCCTATAGTTGTTTTAGTTACTAATCTTAAGCAAATAATCAAACAAAAAACAAAACTCTATATCCTTTGAAGGCTGAGATCAAGAACTATTTAATTTGTAATCCTTCAGTACCCAGCAAAGTAATAAGTAAACACATATAAATGTCGCCTTATTGAGACTAACTTAATGTTTTTCTTGAAGAGCTCTGTGGTAGGAAGTTCAAGGTGGTCACCTGACTATGCCAAGTTTTGTGAAGGGTTAAACATTCCGATTCTAATGTAAATAATGCAAATAGTTTAAAAAAAAAAAAGGGAGACAGGTTTTGTGGATGTTCTTCCTCTTTGGCTTAAGTTCCTTTTCTTCAGTATTTTTGATATTTCTAAGGTTTATGCTTCCAAATTATATCCCCAATGTTTCCTTTCTTTGTTCCTCAATTTTAAGGAGTTAGGCATCGCATAGTCTGTCTTTCCTTCCTTCTTCCCTCCTTCTGTCCTTTCTTTCTCCTCTTATCCTCCCTCCCTCCTTTTCTCACTTTCTTCTTTCCTTCCTTCCTATTTTTTCTCTTTTGTCAGATGACAAAACTTTATAATCTTTAAGTCTATTGAAATCAAGTCATCAAAAATAGCTACAAAAAGTTTTTTACCATACACTTTCCAGACTTAGCAGCACATTGAAGTTTATAATTCCTACAAAGCATACAATAGTGCCCTCTAATGCCATTTTTAAAAACAATTATACTACAATTTTGGTTTTTTGAGGATGCTATTTCCTTTCCATTTGGGGATCTTATCCTCAAATAATGAAATGCTATAAAAATATTTGAACTTTTTAAACATTTTATTGGGCAATATTTATGAAATTGCCCCAATTACATTGTCAGGTTCTTATTATTTTTGTTGCTTGAAATTTGCCAATGCCTAGCACATTCAGCTGAGGAACATATGATAAAAGTATAGATTGAAACCAGCCTCATAATAGTTAAGATATATATTCCTATATTAAAATAAATACCTTATTGACATAACTAAGCACATTTTCAGAGTTTTCTTTTAGGTTTCATAAAAATTGTTTTATTAAGTATATTTTAAGGATATAGTTGTTGCTCTGTGCTGCAGCTAAGTTTTTCTTGGTCAAAAACATAATTTATCTTGTTTTATTTTTATAAATTCAAGTTAGCTATTATAGTAATTATTGTCTTGAATTTTGGAGACATTATAAAATTATCTAATATGTTAAATTATCTAATATAGAGAAAAAGCAAGTCTACTTTTGTCTACACCTAAACTAATTCATTAAAATGGGTGCATTTCTAATCTCTCAATAATTTGGGATTTCAACATTTCTCCTATAAATTCCCCCAAAACAATCTGAAAGAAATGTAATGTTAATAGGGTTTGAATATTTGAATAAAAAGAGTGATTAATACGTTAGATATTTGAGCCCAAGAAAGGGTTAAGAACATAAAGTTACTAAACAAAGACATTTTTAAAGTGATAGGAATTCTGTAGCTTGGTTGCATCTTGATGGTCTTCTGCCTCTGTTTTCACTGTCTCTCAATTCCTCCCACTGTGCTTTTCAAATATAAACCAACAAATCTAGAACACACGGTCCAACTACCTCCTCTACTGAACCCTCACTCTCCAAACCACCATCTACTTGTCCTAATCAGCTTAGGACCAGATACTGGACAACCAGGCACAATCCCTCGGCCCCAGACACTACTGAGATGACTTAACTAGCCAGTCCTGAGGCTGCTTATCTTACCTCCCATCCCAGCTCCTGAAAACCACAATAAAATCTCTCGTCCATGGTACCCCCTCCCTCAGCCTCCTGATTCTGATGCTTCCCCAGTGTGGCCTCCCAATGGTGTGGCATACTTCCTCCTCTTGAGAATGGCGAGTAACAGTCTGTCTTTTCATGGCAACCATATTCTGATCTCTTGGCTTTATTGTACCTCAGATTCTCTGCTAATAATGCTGTATTCGGAAACATATGCCTCTAAACCTCTCTTAGTTTTTACCTTTGTTTTATCTTGGGTTTAAGATCAGATGCTCTTTGGTGAGAAATGCAGACTACTTAGATTCATTCTTGTACCATAAATTATGCCACTGTTATATGGAAAAGAATCTGTGAGCAGAAGTCAGTTTTCTACCAACCCCATCTGTGGAACAGAACCTGGAACCTAAGACATACCCTCTGATTGTTCACAAGCCTGGCTGGGCCTCAGTCACTTTAATATTTGGGGAAATTAAACCAAACTTTCTCTTAATGGCTCCTTCAGTTCTAATGGCTTCCTAAGTCATGGAAAATAATACCCAAGAAAACATATTAATAATGTTAGCAATGTAAATAATGGAGAAGTCAAAAACTGCTCAAATTATCCAAATATAATTCAAAGATCAATAAAGAGTGTTCACAAAGAGGAATCTATTTGCTCAAGAAAATGTAAAAGTGTGTATGTACAGTGCTATTCTCTATTTAAGGCAGGAAAACCTAATCCATAAAGTTAAATTTCCAAATAAATTAGTTATAAGATTTTGCTACTTAAAGAAAAATATACCCAGTAATATATTTTTTTATAATTCAGGAAAGGAATCCTCATATCCTGATAGGTCTGGTTAAATGGCTTCAATTTTTAGAATGAATTTAACATATTACCTACAATATATATCATAAAATGTTTTGAATTTCAATTTTACAATTCTCATACTGTATTCCTCGTTGGGTTGCAAACTCTTTAGAGAGTTTTATAGCTCTACGATTTTTTAGTTAGCTGTTTCATTTATTCAGGAAATATTTATTGAACATTTAGAGTGTGGCGGACACCAAGCTAAACACCATTGATACTTAAATGAGTCATTTTCCCCATTGAGTTTAAATAGGCATCTATAGACCATATGTTTTATTATTTAAATGTTATAAAACTAACAAAATAAATGTGTTCTATCCTGTTATCTTGAAAAATATACCTGCTTAGTAACTCAGAAAGCTATGATTCCTCAAAATATTCCAGCCTTCCTCATCAGAACTTAATAACCACTGGAGATCACTGTTATCCTAGCCCCAATTCATCCTATAATGTGAAGAGTTATTTCCACATTACAAAGACCCATACCCTGGATATTCCTTTGTCCTTGAAATGTGCACACTGGAGTATTTTGACCATAGGCAGCTAAATCTTGAGTAGAGATCTATTAAGGTCCTAGGAAAATCAGTGAGGTGCAGACAGATAGTGCCAATGTCCTAGGAAAATCAGTGAGGTGTAGACAGGTAGTGCCAAGATCCTAGGTACTGGAAGGTAGAAAGGAGGTGTGTTCCCCGTAGAGGACATCATCTCCATCCTGCAGACTCTTGGCATCCTGAGGAGGCATGACCATAGGACCAGAGTGAAGGCAGGAGATAAACAGTGGGGCACAAAGCCTACAGTCTTTAGGGGAAACTGAAGAGAAATAAAGAATTAGAGATGATTATAATGATATCTCTTCTTAAAAATATTAAATAAATTAGACAGAAGGAAGAATTTAAATAATGATAGAAAAAAATCAAAGAAAGACTCTCAGCGGATGTGAGATTTTGCCTGAGTTTTGGCCTCATTCTTGGTGCATTTATGTGCCAATAGATGTTAAGTATATTTTAATGCTATTGGACAGTTCTTTAATATTTATTTGCAGGAAAAAAGTGACGTATATTTATTTAAAATGTCTATTTAATTTTACTTTTGGTTTAAAAAAATGATAGAACTGTGAATTCTACCTAAATATGTATGATAACATTTTTCACCTTCAATTCTGAAAGATATTCTTACTAGATAAAAAAAATCTAGATTGGAAATTTTTCATAATTCAAATATGCCATCCCATTCTGTCTTGCATAGTTTTGCATGTGAACTCTATTGTCATTCTTATTTTCCTTTCTCTATGCATAGTGTGGTTTGTTTTTTAAGATTTTATTTATTTACTTGACAGACAGAGACCACAAGTAGGCAGAGAGGCAGGCAGAGAGAGCAGGGGAAGCAGGCTCCCTGCTGAGCAGAGAGCCCGATGTGGGACTCGATCCCAGGACCCTGGGATCATGACCTGAGCTGAAGGCAGAGGCTTTAACCCACTGAGCCACCCAGGCGCCCCCATAGTGTGGTGGGTTTTTTTTTTTGGCAGTTTTCTTTTAGATTTTTATTTATTTAGTTGAGGGGGTGCAGAGAGAGTATCAGAGGGAGTCAGAGAGAGGGAAAGGGAGAAGCAGGCTTCCCACTGAGCAGAGAGCCTGATGCGGGGCTCGATCCCAGGACCCTGAGATCACGACCTGAGCTGAAGTCAGATGCTTAACCGACTGAGCCACTCAGGCTCCCCTCTTTTGGCTGCAAGATTTTTCTCTTTATCATCGTTCCACACAATTATGGAATAATAATAATAAAAAATAATAACAAACTTGTAGATCTGAAGGTAGAAATAGGTAAATCTAGTTACTCCTTCATAGTAATTGATAGAACAAAAAGGAAAACTTCAGGTTTGTAGATTGAAACATAATTAATCACTTGGCATACTTATATTCATAAAACAATCCACCCAACAATAGTGGAATACATATTCTAACAGGTACACTTGTAATATTCATCAGCACAGTCCATACTCTTGGCTAGAAAGCAAGGACTAATAAATTTGGAAGGGTTTAAATCGAAGTATATATATTTGACCATATAGGAAGTGAATTAGATATTAGTAATTAAAACACACATTTAAAATCTCCATACACCTGAAAATTAAATAACTTGTGGGTCAAAGAAGTCATAAGGACAAATAGAAGATATTATTTTTGGAATAAAAACAGCACATTCAAATCTGTTAGAAGCTATCATAGCAGATCCATCAGCTAACCCATCCTTTCTCCTGTACGTGCCATTTGTTATTAATCCCACCCATTGTATTTTCACTTAGAATCATGTAATTTTCATCTCTAGTGTCCCATTGGGTTTTATAATAAGTCTGTATGTTTGCTCATTCTTTTCATGTTTTTGTCAGCCTTCTTAAGCATATGAAATATAATAGCCATTTTAACATAATTCTCGTTGAGTTCTATAATCCTTTTCATTTATGGATCTTTTTATATTAATTACTCTTTATTTTGGTTGTGAGTCATATTTTCTGGCTTCCTTTAGCCTTGCTTATTTTGTAAGAGAAACTGAATATTGTCAATTTTATATTTTCACTCTAGGCTCTATTGTAATCTTTTACATAGTGTTGGTTTAGTTATTCAGAATTAGTTGGATCACTTTGAACTTGCTTTTAAGCTTTCTTAGAAGGGGCCTGAGTAGCATTTTGTCTAGGTCCAATTTTACCTCATTTCTAGGGTAAAAATTCTACTTGGATGCTTCAATATTATAAACTTTCTACTTGCCTGGTGAGAACACAAACCATGCCTGTTCCTTTGTAGATTCTAGGAGTTGTTCTACATTAAAAACTACCATTAGAAAATATGAGAATTCTCCCATTAATGTTCGAAGTTTTCACATTAAAACTCAGAATGTTAGTTTAAGCAAACGAAATTGAACACAATGACAAGAAATTTAATAATAAAAAACAAAGAAGTAAATAAAGGCAGAAAAAATAGAGAAAAAAAATCAATAAAACCAAGAGTCTATTCTTTAAAAACATCAATAAAGTCAGTATCTAGCTAACCAGACTGATGAGGACAAAAATGGGAGAAAATAAAAATTACCAATACCAGAAATAAAAGACGCAGGGTGCCTGGGTGGCTCAGTCGGTTGAGCGTCAACTCTTGATTCTGGGACAGGTCATGATTTCAGGGTCCTGGGATCAAGCCCCCCATCTGGTTCTGTGCTCAGTGGGGAGTCTGCTTGAGATTCTTTCTCTCCCTCTCTCTCTGCCCCTGCTCTCTCTTTCTTTCAAATAAATAAATAAAATCTTAAAAAAAAAAAAAAAGAAGAGACATTACGGCAGAGACTACAGTTGACTACAGATATAAGGATAATAGAAGAAAATCATAAACACTTTTAAGGTTACATTTGAAATTACAGTAGTGAAGATAGTACAGTGTTGATATAAGAACTAGTAATATGTTTCATAGAATAGAATACAGGAAACAGAAATAGACCCATGCATATATGATAGGTTCATTTTTCAAAAAGGAATAAGATAGTTTATAGGAGAATGAATGAGCTTTTCAACAAATGGGGCTAGAGTATTAGATATCCATATGCTTTAGAAAAGGCTCTTATCTCACTATATATGCAAATTTTTCTTCAATTAGGTCAAATACATAAATATCAGAATTAAAACTATAAAATGTTGGGGGAAAAACAAGAGAATTGCTTGAAACCTTGTACTTCACAAAGACTTTAAAAATAGAACACAAAAACATGAAACACAAATGTCAAAAAATAATTAAACTTCCTCAAAATTAAAAATGTGTGGTCTTCCTAAGACAATGCTAAGAAAATGAAAAAGACAAGCCACTAACTGGGAGAAAATACTTGCAAACTGAGAGAATTTATTGGAAGCTGCCTTTGACTTTGAGAGATGTTAAGGTAAATTCTTCAGGCAGATATTGGGTGGAAAAAAATTTATATGAAGGAATATCGAGTCCTTTGCGGGGGGGCTCTTGTTCCAGGTAGTTTTCTCTCATACATGTGCACATTCACACTCAGCCAGAGTCTTGAGGGGAACCGCTGCAGATCTCTAGATCTCTGTCTCATGATCCATCTCTCATTCTCTCTCTCTCTTTCTCTCTCCCTCTCCTTCCCATCTGTCACTCTGCCCAAAAATTCTAGCCAGCTTCCTTTCCCATATTCTCATCTCTATCTCTTCAACTGAGAAAGACTTCTGGGTTCACTTTGCATTTCTCCTTGCAGTGCAGCTTGCAAACACAGCAATAAGCTCCTACAATTTTAGGACTCACTTTATTTTCCTTCTCTCATAACGCTGCAATGCCTGTTGCCCCGGGTCTGAAAAATTGTGCGTCTTAGATTTTGTACAACTTTCTAGTCGGTTCAGTAGGAAAGGTGCATCTGGCCCTTGTGTCTTCATCAGAAGGAGAAACTGGATTTTCTGGGTTTTAAGAGCAGGTTGAGAAATCCAATTTCTTGGGACACCTGAGTGGCTCAGTCGGTTAAGGGTCTGCCTTCAGCTCAGGTCATGATCCCAGAATCCTGGGATCGAGCCCTGTGTGCCTCTTGCCCAGCAGAACTCTGCTTCTCCCTTTCCCTCTGCCTGCCCCTGCCCCCGACTCCTACTCTCTCACTTGTTCTCTCTCCCTCTGTCACACAGATAAATCTTTAAAAAGTTCATAAAAGGAAATCAGATTTCTTAAAAACCTAATATATATTTTTATTTCTAACATTCACACTATATGACCTATTTGGGAAATAAAATAAAATTTGATTTTAGGATTAAAGTGTTTAAGGTTTATATGTAACTATGCATTTTTATACTTTAAAATTTACTTAAAGTTTTATCTATCATTCATGTTCTCACCAGTTTTAAATATAAACAAACAAAACTTTCACCAAATATGTAATAAATTCAAACATTAAAAATACTTTCAAATATTTTGTATCTTAAAATGTTTTCAAGTAGTCCTATAAATTAATTCCTCTGGCATACCGATGATACACAAATCTTGACAGTGCTTAAACTATGCATGCATCTGTATGTAGAGCTCCAACTCCAGTATGTAACAAGCTAAAATTAGTGTGCTAACTATAGAACACATGAAATTAAAACTATTTTGGTTGTGACCTTACTATTCAGAAGGGCCTGGAGAGCCTAATCTGGAAGATTCTTAGAAAACCTGACTTGAGTGGTTTGAATGGCTTCTTTTTTCTTCCCCAAGAACATTTTTCTTTGGGAAGCAAAGACATTTGTAGTTATTTTACTGACTTGGCAACTATTTTAAAAGGAATCTTAAATATTCAATTTATTTTGCATAAATGGGGATGAAAATAATAGTACTTCCAGGAAAATTACATTTTCTTTTTTTTTCCCTTAAGATTTATTTATTTACTTATTTTAGAGAAAGAGAGGGTAGGGGGAGGAGCAGAAAGAGAGAATCTTTAAGCAGACTGCCCACTGACTGTGGAGCCCAATGTAGGGTTCCATCTCATGCCCCTGGGATCTCAACCTGAGCTGATACCAAGAACTGGACACTTAACCGACTGAGCCACCCAGGTGCCCCTAAAACTATGCTTTCAAAAATAAAAGCAAAACACATTCATCCCCTCAACACATTCATCCCCTCTTCACTTTGTCCCCTCTCCTAACTTCACCCAACAATTGCTAACTATAAAAACTAGTGAAGGCCACTGGAAACATGATAATTAGAAGTTTAAAAAAAAAAAACTTCAAATTTAATTTCCCAGGACCTCATGAAGACATTAGAGAATTAATTGGGGGTAAAATAAGTGCTATTTGAAGAGAATGTGCTTTATGGGACACCCAGGTGAGGAGGTATCCTTACCTTTCAGAAAGAAACAAAGATCAAAATCAAGTTAGAGAAGTGGTCCAAGTCATAAAGCTGGTGTGTGTTAAAGATGACAGGACTTGGTGTTTTTATTATACATATACATATATATATAAAGATATATAGATATATATAAAAATATATACATGTATATATATATTATATATATGTTGATATTATATATCAGCATGGTTCTATTGATTGAGAAGACAGAATCTTTATAATTTGGATGTACCCTTGGACAGCCACAGATTACACCATCTTTCTGTGTAATTAAACATGGATAATCTTATATAAAGCTCAAAGTCATGTTGAACATTTACATACACCTGATATGCATTTTATATATGTTATTCCTTGCCAATATGTATGACCACTTTCTA
The DNA here is from genome assembly GCA_003697995.1 of Taxidea taxus jeffersonii. NCBI lineage: Eukaryota > Metazoa > Chordata > Mammalia > Carnivora > Mustelidae > Taxidea > Taxidea taxus. The sequence goes on from ML111023.1 coordinate 61,648, forward strand.
AAATGCACATATAGAATGTTACATCATAGAGATTATCCCAGGTTGCACAGGCGTTATAGTCTAAATTTAACTAGACCCTTAACGTGGTGCGACTGTGGTCTGTGCGTCACTGCTTTGAGAGCTAACGTTCGCATGGTTGTTAGTATATGTGACAATGAGTGAGGAAGCAGGTATCAAAGATGCTTCAGGGAAGATTATCCATCATCAGAATTGTTAATGCTTGGGGAAAAAAGTGTCTGCGAGGTACATTTGTTTTAGCTCTTCAAACGATGCTTCCATACCCATAGCACATGTTTCCCTTCAACCTGATCGGGAAGATAAAATTGCCCTATTTCTTCGCTTGAAGGACAATAATACCCAACCTGTGTGTTTTGGTTTGTTTTTAGTATCTAAGATGACATCACTTAAAGTTAATAATGGTCCATGACAAGTGTTTAAATCACTTGTTTTCCAAGTATATGAGTGCACATTGCAGACAAATCTTGCATCTGCTTGCCTCTCTGCAGATGAACTGAGGAACTCACTTCAACTCCGCACACATATCTGCATGAACATACACAATCACAAAGATAAAAATATTCATGGAATCAATTTTTCCTGTCACAGATAGCTAAAATATGCTCTGAGGGGTTTTTAGTGATTTTTTTAAGTTTCACACAAACCTTGTAATTTATTATTTCAGCTTTATTTGTGATAACTGCTCAGCCCACAAGGTATCAAATACAATGACAATTTGATTAAAACAAAAAAAGAATATGTTGATGGATATGAATAACTCAACCACATTCTTTCCAGTCTGAGAAAAGTTTAAAACTGGGTTTGCTAAGATTAGTGCTGGAATGATACATGAGAGAGAGATTTTTTCCTACAATTCTTTGTACATGTTCACATGTGTGAAAAATTTAAATCTTGCAGACTTCTTTTATATTATCTGCAAATGTGAAAAGTCAGATCACAGACTTCATATACAGCTCTCTATTCAGTAAGTATGTTTAATTATCTGTACTGCATTCACAATTGCCAAGGACACAGATGCAACAGAACGTGGGGTGTGTGCTTATTTTAAATACCAGTTGTTACTCTGGTCTGTGAGCTCAGTATCACTCAGCAGCATACTGATTCTTTACTTTTTAATTAGAGAACCTGTACATGAAAAAGCAGAAAAGGTTAAAAAAAAGAAAGAAACGAGAAAAAACTGTTCCCTTTTTTCAAAAATTCTTTCTTTTTTTAATTCATTTCTTACTGTGTTATGTTAGTTACCATACACTATGTCATTAGCTTTTAATATAGTGTTCAGTGATTAATTATTTGCATATAATGCATTATTTGTGTATAAGTGCTCATTATAATGACCCAGTGCTCATTATAATACATGCCCTTCTTAATACCCATCAACAGACTACTATGTCCTCCCACGCCCCCTCCCCTCTGAAACCCTCAGATTGTTTCTGGGAGTCCATAGTCTCTCATGGTTCATCTCCCCCTCTGATTTCCCTCCCTTCAGTTTTCCCTTCCTTCCCATAATGACCTCCATGTTGTTCTTTATGTTCCACATATGAGTGCAGCCATATGAAAATTGTCTTTCTCTGCCTGACTTGACTTTACTCAGCATAATCCCCTCCGGTTCCATCCATGTGGATGTAAATGGTGGGTATTCATCCTTTCTGATGGCCGCATAATATTCCATTGTATATACGAACATTATCTCTAAACAGTGCTTCTATTTGAGGATAGCATATTGGTGAGTCATATGGCAGAAGAGAGTTGAGCGAAACTGAGTGCTCACATGAGTTCTGCCCCTCCCTTGAGAACCTGTGGACTGCCGTATAAGATAGGACCTTCTATGTACCTACCAGATGGTCTCAGTTATATACACAGTCGATAGAGCTAAAGAGTGCTGCCATGCTGCACCTGACTTTCATCCTTCTCCCTTTAACTCTTGGTGTGGAGAATATTGAAGATCTTAATATGTGGGTTTGCCACAGCTCTCCAGTTGGCTTCATATTATTGTTTTCAGTCTTAAATCTTGCTCTTCTCATCAAGATAACATATTTCAAGTTTTCTTTTTAGAAGATTTCTACCAAAAAAAAAAAACTTTTTGGATGAAATATCTGCCAGTTCTCCTTTTCTCCATCTCCCTATTTACAGTGTAACATTTCATCTGAATAGAATTAAAAGGCTTGCATTCAGCAACCACAAAATTTATTTACAGTTTATTTTATACAGATTTAGCTTCATTAATTAAGATGCTGTCTTAATCTTCAATTAGCACAGTAGACTTTCCTAGTAACTCCCAAAATGATTACCAGGGCATATATTTTTCTCATCTCTACTACTGGATGTTTTATATATGAAATATATATCTAGAATAAATTAATATATAATTATAGATATGGAGTAAAATTTAATAGTTTAAATATAAATATATTTTATGTTTATATGTTATATATGATATAGTTTTATAGCTTGCACATGGTATATTTATTAAATAATCATAAAATAAAATAAATACATATTCACATATTATATAATATTTATATATTTATGTATATTTACATGTATACAGTTATGCATTAAATATATTTATATAATGTTATTTATAAATTATCCTACATTATTATAAATCACTTTGAATGAGTTATATTTCATTTCATTTCTGAGCACTTAATTCACTTTGCTTAATTAGGCATGATCAAGCCAAGCAGGTGAATATTACTCTGTGCTCAACCAAAAAAAATAAACAGACTACTAATAAATTATAGTAGTCTAGAATTAGCCACTGGAATGCCAAGTTGCTCCCTTGGCAGGAAGTAGAATTACGTATATTGGGGCCAAGAAGTCTATGGGGAAATAAAAAAGACAAATCAGACCCACAGTCTGCATTGGTTTTCTATTGCTTTGTGTCAAATCACCATCAATTTAGCAGTTTAAAACAATACAGATGCAATATCTCAGTGTCCCTAATTGGGGAATCTGGGTATGTAAGTTACCTGCTTAGCATCTTCGCAAGCTGAAACAAAAGACATTTGTTTTGTATGAAGATAGGTATTTTAGATGTACCCAAATCCAGGGATGCAAAAGAAACTGGCAGGACACTATTTAGTCTCAGCCCTAATTATTTTTGTTCTTTTCTTCTTCAGAGGTTCTAGAAAAGACCAGCGGTGGCCAGGCACATGGGTCTTCATGCTTTCATAACTTTATTAGAAGAGAAAAAATAATATTTTAATTAATCTAGTTTAAATTATTTTCCCACTCCTAGTCAGCACCCTTACCCTTCTCCATTGTTCGAGGGTCAACTGTACTTGTTTATACTTAATATTTTATTTAATTAATTCAGTAAACCAGTCTGTTTGCTTTATAACCATGCATATCCCATTCTTCAACTTATAGATTTGTTATCTCATTAACTTTGAACTTTAGTAAAAAAAAAAAAACAAAAACTAGGCTTTGGACTATATTTATGCTATCCTCACAAACTAAGAGTTTTACTTGGTTGACTGAGAAAAATCTCAATATTCTTGAAGAATCATGCAGAAATTTGGTCTACAGTTTACTTAGAAAAATGCAAAGGAGAGATTTGAAAAATAGATTGATTTGCATTGCATCATAGAATCTTTCTTTCCTTTTATTTTTATTATTTTATTTTATTTGTTTCTCCTGGATGTCAGCAGAATTTGTACGTTGTCTTCATAATTCAGACAGTTTCATGTGTGCTTCTTATTGGCATTCTCTGGACATGAGAAGACTCTTGAATCTCCATAGTTCTGTCATTTTCAAATTTTTCTCCAATTTTGTGTGATAATTTATCCTAGATAGGATAAATTAATTAATTAGATAATTAAGTTAATTTTTCTCCAAGAATAACTTTATTATTTTTTCTTCTCTGCCCTTCTATTGAAAGAAAAGAGAGCTGCTGTTCAAAATTGTCTTTCATACTATTGAATATTTTCTCTATTTTGGTATGTATTTTTCTATCACTTATTATTTTGATAAGGTAAAGTTATTGCATACATACACAAAAAATCAAACACTAGAGTAGTATAAATGTGAATTCCCTTCAGTCCCCTCTCAAGTGTTTTAGTATTTTAGAGTTTAAGATTTGTAAGTGAGGATGAGAACATGTATGTTGATGTATACCAGGTTTCAATTCTTGGGTCAAGTTTATATCCTCTGTAAAGGCCTCCATGACCACCCATGTCTGCAGTCCTTTATCCCTCATCAAATCATTGTCTAAATCCCCATGATGTGTTTGTGAGTAGGAAATATGTAACCATGTTGCACACTTTCTGGAGGAAAAATTGGTAAGATATGTCAAAATTGTAAAATTCAATTACTCCTCTACCTGAAAATCCTATTGCTAGGAATTCAAACTAATGCCTCTATCAGTGTATATAGTTACTGATTGTAGTAACATGGCTAAAAATATTCAGAACAGTTGTAAAACAATTAACATGCCCGCCAATAGATTCTAAACTAAATAAATCACAGCATAAACTACAGTGGAATTGTACTGCCTTAATATTATCACTTCCTTCACCTAAAAAGAAGGACATAACAACGTATACCTGGCATAAAATTATCTCCAAAAAATACACACATAGCACATACGATGTTTAGAAATGGGGTCACCCAGTAGCTCAGTTGGTTAAAGCACCTGACTCTGTTTCAGCTCAGGTCATGGGTGGTGAAATTGAGCCCCACCAGGAGCCCTGCACGTGACTTCACACTCAGCAGGGAGTCTCCTGGAGATCTCTCTGTCTGCCCTACCCATTTGCTCATGCTCCACTCTCTCTCTCTAGAATGAATAAGTAAATAATAAAACAAGGAAGTTACCAAACAAGCAAACAGAAAATAGAAAAGTACCAAACAGTGAGCAAATAAAATCACACGTGCCATCATGCCTGTGCCGTCAGGCACGTGTGTGTGTGTGTGTGTGTGTATACATAAGCAGGGAGAGTGAAACAGAAGGGGGGGTTCAATGTGGGAAAAGAAAGCTTTCACTTTTTTGTGTCTGTTTTTATTTTGTTAAATTTTATGTTCAGGTTGCATTTTCTAACCTCATAAGTAACTCATGTACATGCATTCAGGTATTTGTTTAATGACAATCAGACTTATCTGGACAGTGATACGTATGGCTGTTTTCTTTCACTACTTTTTTATATTAACAAAATACCTGTGGTTTCTAAAAGCTTGTATCAATTAAAACTCCCCAATATCCAAAAGATTATGTTCCACAGTCTATATAATGTTGTTTGGAGGCCCAAACATTTGCAAACATAAAAATATTGTAAGTGCTGGTTTCGTAGCAGGTCACAAAACTTACTTTGTTGATAAGTAACTGAATGAATTTGTTGCTTTGCTTTTGAGTTTACCCATCCATATATGGTTTATGTGACAGACCTAAGAGCTTTCTCCTCTTTTTCTTCCAATTCACTCCATTTTTCTTTGGTATCTCATGTTAAGCAGGGGATTTTGATAGCTTGTCTGAAGACTTTAAATATTTTAGCTTGGCAACTTTGGGAGTGAGACACCCTAGAATTTGAGCAATCTTTGCTGATGGGCTAAGTGCTGGAAACTGGGTCAGGGGACAGGGTGCCTAGACCAGGTCACTAGGACAGGGGAGAGATGAAGACACTGAGAAGCCACTGGAATGAACATTATGCAGAGACTGTGGTGGTGACAGGTGAGATACGAGCTGGCTTATGGCCAGGGAAGTTTAGACAGAGGAAAAGACGTGGTAGCAAGAGTATGGAAGGAGGTTATATTCGAATCAAGTTGACCTCAGTATTATTAGGAGGAAACAATGTCCCACAAGTATTTCTCATCAGCACTTACTGAACAAATGCAGTTGACAACCTTGGAGAAAGGATGATTGAATGGTAAACATGCCTTGGAAGTTAGAGACAGTGAACTGCTCCAGAAAAATTTAAAGACTTATCTCTTCCAGAGTCTCTGATCATGTTCTAAGGGAAGTAAAAACTTAGAGACCTTCTCCTCTTCTCTTCCAGAGAACTTGTTTAAGATCCAGAGGAAAGATCTGTCTCTCTGTCTCTGTGTTTGTCTCTCTCTGTATTCCAGGTGCTCTAGGTTAATCTTGGGTCTTATAATTCTAAGGTTTCTCCTAAAAGATGAGCCAGATGTGGCACAGAAACATCTGACCCTCTTTAGGTCACCTTGAGGGGTAGTGGATGGGGAATCAATGCTACTGTGACGATATAAAGGATCTGTTCTCTGATCCACAAGAGATCCTGTGCTTCTACGATTAACAAATAAGTAAAGATATAAAAATTAATAATTAACATCTGTGTTCTGGGTTAATAGTTCAGTTTTTCAGATGTTGAGGAAAATAGAAATATATATATACATATATGTATGTATGTATACACACACACACACATATATATATAATTTTTTTTCCTGAGAGTACCCTGATTTTAAATGATTCTACCTTATCATTACCCTGACAGATATCATCAGACTATCTTAAAATTTTAGACTTAGGTTGTCAAATTATACCTTCTATAACTCCCTTCCCTTGGAGAAAGGCTAAAAGGACTGAGGAGAATTCAGGAAGCAAGTTTGGATTCAGAGGAAGCTCGAGGTCTGATGAGGAACTTGAGTTTTAGGCAGGTGAGATAAGGCAGAAGCCCAGTGAAATGGATTAGGCTAAAAACTAAGGAAGTTTGAAAGTCTGAAAACTAGAATTGACATTCAGTACATTGTAAGCTGGGTCTTCATACATGCTCACAAAACTGACTTCAAGATCAACTACCTGGAGAAGGTGGGGCTGCTGACTCATATCATTCACTGGTTAGGACTGACTCAAAACACCCCCATGGGAGATTGCAGCTACATGGAATCACTTGCTGCACCTGGCAACAGCTGACAAAATCAACCATTATATTTTATTTTGTTTCTTTCATTACTTCATTTCTTTTTCTTTTCCTTTTGGTGGTATTCATATAGCTGATGCTCTTCAGCGCATAGGAAGAAAACACAGAGGTTTGCACCCCTCTGTATTTATCACTGGTCATGGTTACATCAATCTAGAAAAATGAACAAGGCAAAAACATTTACTGTTTCCCTTCTAATGCTCACTGACAGGGAGGACTGTTGTTTTTAAGGTGTTTTTTGTTTTGTTTTGTTTTTTTGTTATTGTTGTTGTTTTTCTCTTGGGATTCAAAAATAGTTGTTTTCCCCTCTAAATGCAGTAACATTGTGATCATTTTATGCAGTAGTATTTTCAGTGTTTTGCCTTTAGTGTATCTGTCTTACTTCCCAGTGAAATTGCAAGATCCTTCAGGCTAGGATCATATTTAATAGTTATACGAGTTAAGATCCTAGGATTAGTACTAAGGACCTAGAGAATACTCAGTAAGTATTATTTACTGGTACAAAATCATTTAAAACAATCATAAACAAAACAAAATATACTCACAGGATTCAGAAAGGAAGATTGGATAATTAAAACAATAATAAATTTAAAAACTCTGTTTCTAGCCAATAATAAAAGAACATGTACTAGACTAACTTTCTGCCATAAATGCTAAAAATCTAAACAATATATATGAAACATGACTCTAATTCCTAAGGTAAGAGACACACACAAGGTGATCCCAATGATTGCTCTGGCTTCTGCTTAAATGTACTTCCCAGATCACAGATCGAGGAGGTGGAGCAGAATGGAGCAACTTCATTGAGCTGACAAAGCATGTAGTAGATACAATATGGGACTACTGAGGCAGCTGAGTCTCAAGGGACATAGTACTTAAGATGTAGATCTGTAAGACCCTTAACGTTTGGGCCGAATAGTAAGAATTGGGCCAGGTATTCAGCTGAGAACCCAGAAATGTCACTTGTCAGAAGTAGGGTTGCATTGTAGCCAAAAGTAAGAGGTAAGGTATACATGACATGTCAAAAATTTCAAACAATCATGAAAGGGATCAAACTTTTCAACCAATAAACAATTTTACAGAACGATTTTCATATTACTTAAAAGAGGAAAGCAAAATTTAGACTGTCATCAAAATATCAAGAGTATTCAGCATAAAATAACAAATTGTTGCAAATAAAAATAAGTAAAAAAATACATAACCCATACTCAAGGAAAAAAAGTCAACAAACAGAGCTAGTGATGATACAGATGCTAGAATTAGCTTATAAGGACTTGAAACAATCATTTATACATTTAACATTTAAATACATTTAACAATGATAATGAAAACATGGACAAAAGTGAGTGAACAGATGGTATGTCAGAATCTCAGGAGACAAACGGAAAAGATAAAATAATCTAAAACAGTAATTTTAGAATTTAAAAAATATGTAAAATCTAAAAAAATACTGAATATGGTGTCAAATCCGACACCAAAAAGTTCCGTGACTTGAAATCCAAAGTAATAGGAAAATAATACAAATTTGAAACACAAAGAATATGCCTAATAAATGACAGCATATCAGTAAACTATGATACAATACTAAGTAGTCCAAGCTACATGCAATGGAAGTCCCAGAGGAAGGGCTGCAGAGGTTTCTATAGGAAATTATATTAGCTGATATAACAGGAAAACATTTTCCAAACTGTATTTAAAGGAAAAGAAAAGGAAAAAAAAAAAACCTGTAACCCACATATAAAGAATCTGAGTAAACCCTAGAGAGATTAACACAAAACAAAAACACCATCTAAGCACTTCCCAGTCAAATTGCTGAAACCAAGTTTAACAAATATACTAAAAGTAGTTGGGGAAGGGGGGCATGTTACATACAAGAGAACGATGGTACAAGTTACCTTTGTCTTTTTATCACAATGCATTGGTGTGTTTAAAGTGCAAGAAAAAATAAATTTCTGACCCTACAATTCAGTTTTGAAAATGAAGGCAAAGACATTTTAAGCTAAGCAAAAGCTGAAAGAATCAGTGCTCAATAGATCTTCTCTTACAGAAATACCAAAGGAAATTTCTCAGGTGGAGAGAATACATTATACTAACACTTAGATCTACACAAAGGTCCAAAAAACAGTGAAAATAATAACTATGAAAGATTTTTTTCCTCATTTATTAATACATTTAAATGATAAATAATGTTTGTTTGAAGTAAAAGCAATAATATGAATGATGAAGTTTATGATACAGGAAATTGAAATGGGTTATGGTACAAAAGACAGAGGAAGTCAGTGGACATAAACTGTTAACACTCTCAAATTTTACTGAAAGTAATATCAAAATCACTGGAAACAGGGCACCTAGGTGGCTCAGTCAGTTAAGCATCTGCCTTCCCTTCACGTCATGACCCCAAGGTGTTGGGATAGAGCCCTGCATTGGGCTCACTGAACAGTTGGGAGCTTGATTTCCCTCTCCTTCTGCCCCTCCCCATCACTGTGTGCTCTCTCACTTTCTCTCACTCTCTAATAAATAAGTAAAATCTTAAAAAAAATTGGAAACAAACAAAAAGAATAGCAAGACATGCTATTATGGTATATTAAATCAATAATTATATTAAGTATAAGTAGACTAGACTCTTCAACTAAAAGGAAGGATTTACCATATTCACTGAATAAGCAAGACTCAACTCTACTGCTTACAAGGGATACATTTTATATGTAAAACTGCCGATATATTATAAATGGAAGAATGGAGAAAGGTATATTATGTAAACCATAAAAAACCTGGAATGACTCTTCTATTACCTGAAAAAGTGAACTGAGAGCTTAGAGGTGTCACTATTGATAAAGACAGTTATTTAACAATGACAAGAGGGTTATCTATCAAGAAGTCATAGCAATACTGAATTTGTATGCACCCAGTAACATATCTTTAAAAAACACATGAAGGAAAAACTGACAGAATTGAAAGGAGAAGGTTAAATCTACTCCCACAGGTAGTGGTTTCAATACTCTCTTTTCAGTAACTGGTAGAAGAGTGAGTATATCATTGAAGAGATTAAAATATGTTAAGTGGAGCTACTAGTGATGAGGGAATAGTGGACTTATATTGATTTTTATCTTTCGTCACCTATTTTTGTTAGCGGAACATTCAGTCCAGAGCATCAACTCGACATACTTCTATGTACTTCTTTTTTTTAATTTAAAAGCATATACTTTACTGTACTTCTAAATGTCTTTAAGTAGATAATTTCATTTCAACCTGAAAGACAATATGTAAAATATATTCCCAAATACTTCCTTTTTTTAATTTTTTAAAATTTTTTTAAAATTTAAATTCAGTTAGCCATAGTACTTCTGTGCATTTTCTATCTGCCTAGCCTATTGGTTTGGGCCGCTATCCCTTCCATTTAGAAGGAATATCCATTTTCAATTTTTGTGATGGCCACTGACTCTCTACACCTCATTTCATTTTGTTCACCTCTAATAAATGGGTAATGATAGTTGCTCATGCAGTTGTTATGAGGCTTCCATGAGTTAATATTCATAAAGCACTCTGAGCAATACCTGGCCCATAACTGTTATCTAAACCTTTATTACACTAATGTAAACAAACAAATCTACCTCCTCTAGGCCTCTTTCTCTCCCAGCTCTTCTTGGCAGAAGTATCATTGGATCTCATTTGGACTTCTTTGGTCCCAGAAGGTTTTGGCAGTACTCCCATATTGTTTGGAAGTTAGAGGTTTTCTCTGACTTGTAGTTACACCAAAAATATAGTTTGAAGGTTGTTGTTTTTTTTCTCATATTCTTGCTTCCTATTTGCTTTCCTGGAAAACAAAGGCAGAGCATTCAATACATAGAGCCATATCCCAACAGAAAAGTCACCTATAAATTTGGAATCATTTGTAGTATCTCTTACTTAAAGACCTAAGCCCTAAATTGGCCTGATATGGAAATAGAACATTTTACCTTTGTCACTTGCTTCATCTTCCCACGTATCATAAGATACAATTTGAGGAACTGGCTAAATCCTTCTTGTATAATATTAAAGGAGTTAAATATGAGAAAGAATAAAAAATATTTTCAAATATTAGACAAAGTAAATAAATCTGTTCTTTTAGGAAGATCTATTCATCACAGGGTTGGCATTTTTATCAAAACCCCTAGACCCCCACATCTGTCCATGGAGCAAAATTTGAAACACAGGCTAGATATTCCTGTGTCATACAAGTTAACCCAGTAGTCTCAAGTAAAATAATATCATGCAATCTATTTTATCGCTTTTGTTCAAATGATTGTTTTTTCCATATGAGAATGAAAAATAATAATTTTTTTAATACCCAGGTAACAGTAATGACGTTTTTTTTCAAGTTGATTTTAGCAGCCCAGCAGGAACACAGCAGAAAACAGTGTGAAAATTAACAGAAGCACATTAAGCTCATTTGCACACACCCACGCACTGAAAGTGCAAAAATTATAAATTTGTAAAATAGAAAAAAATAAGGGGGGTGGTGAGACTGCATTTAAAAAAAAAAGCATTTGGAAAGGAAACAAATTACAGAACTTCTATGAAACTTAATTTTTTTAGGATCCTAGGGACTTATGATTCTTAGGGATTTTTTTTTCTGTGAAGCAATGCTGGATAAGGTCCTCTTTATCTTAATGTCAGGAAAAAAAAGAAAAAGACAGAGTTGGTGGAGGATTGGGGGAACCTGGTGGTGGTGGTGCTTGGGAGAGTCTCAAAATTTTCTCTACATCCAGATGAATACTTAGGCAGACTGAAGCCCAAAGCGTAGGTTCAAATACACAGCCTTACCTTCCAAGTGATACTCCTTAAGAGCGTGGACCAAAAACATGAGTTTACAGACAAACTTCTACCCAGGTCAGTATGGAATTCAACACATAGAGAGAAGAAACATTCTCAAACCCCCATGCTTAGGACTTTTGATAGCTTGAATCCACTTAAATAGGCAACTGGTACTGATTCTTCTTGCTCACCAATCAGGTAACTCTTTCTCCTCCACAGGTTGGAGAAAGGAAAAGCAAAGTCATAGTGGGATGTCTTTACCCTCAGAACCAGTGTAAGGAGGCACTCTCCTTCTAACACAAGGTTTTGGGTTTTTGTTTTTGTTTTTTTGGTTTTTGGATTTTGGGTTTTGTTTTGTTTTGTTTTGTTTTGTTTTGTTTGCTGTCCTTAAGAATGATGGAATGATGGTCTGGACTCTGGGAAAGAAACTGAGGGTTACAGAAGAGAGGGGGATAGGGTAACCGGGTGATGGGTATTAAGGAGGGCATTTGTGGTGATTAACACTGGGTGTTATATGCAACTAATGAATCACTGATCACTCTATCAAAAATTAATGATGTACTATATGTTGGCTAATTGAACATAATAATAATAAATTAAAAATATATTTTAAAAAAAGAATGATGGGTTTACAAAAATAAAGACTACCCAACTAAAAACAGAGTCTACTATTTAGAAGTTTGCCACAGCAAGGGAGTCAGCTACCATTGCTGTGTTTGGCAAAGACTCAAAGGCAGGCAGGGGAGAAAATAAAAAGGGTAGGTAGGCTTTAGGTATGCTCTTACCAGAACCTGTTGATATGGACAAGCTGTGTTTGGGCTAACCAGAAGCAGGGCAGCATATGTAGTTGGCTTGGGGAACATCATGGTTTTTTTCCAGTTTGTCCTAAGTTGGAAAAAGGACAGAAAAACACAGAAATTGGTAGTCACTGACTGAGTCTTGACCATTCAGGGCTGATTGAATCAAAGGTTCTGATTTGGTCTCCTGTGTTTCTTCCCTGAAACAGAGATGTGTTGTCATGGACTAGCTGTTTTCCAGATATTTGGTTTCTGGGGTTTTAAACCTTTTGATCAAAATGTAAGGCATATTGAGAATGCAACACTTGCTTCTGTTTCCTTTTGAAAAAAAATAAGAAATTAGAGCTGAGGCCATCTATATAGATGCTGGAAATAAAATCTACCTATATTGAATATGAAGCTGATGGCCCACTAGGGAAGACTGCATGCCATACATGGTGGCAAAAAAAAAAAAAAAAAAAAAAAGACCACAGTCACACACATGTCAATGATGTGTGACCTACATTTTCTCTGAAAATAGAATTGCACAATGTTAAAAGGATTGTTTAGCATAAAACCACATAGAACCAACAGAGGTTCATGAAATTATTGCATCTGAGCAAAAAAAAACCCTACTTTTAAAATTCATCTTACTTAGATTAATAATATACTGATAAATTTAATATGTTGGATCTTTACTAGGTCTATGTAGTGCTCCATTTGTAGTCTGATTTCAGTCTGTGTGTATGTGTGTGAGGGAGAGAGATGGAGTGAGGGGCAAAGAGAGAGGGAGAGAGAATCTTAAGCAGGCTCCACACCCAGCATAGAGCCTGATGCGGGGCTCGATCTCATCACCCTGAGACCATGACCCTAAGATAATGACCTGAGCCAAAATCAAGAATCAAACACTTGGGGGCCTGGGTGGCTCAGTTGGATGAGTGCCTGTCAGTTGAGTGCCCAACTCTTTGTCTCAGTTCAGGTCACAATCTCGGGGTCATGAGATGGAGCCCTGCTTTGGGCCCCTTGCTTCTCCCTTTTGCTCTGCCCCTATACCCACTAGTTCTTTCTCTCTTTCTCTCTCTCTCTCTCTCTCTCTGGAATAAATAAAATATTTAATAAACAGGAAAAGAGTCCTACACTTAACCAAGTAAGCCACCCAGGCACCCCTGATTTTAGTCTTAATAAATGCAATCTCTTAGCGATCAAGAGATACAAATACCTTTTTTTTTTTTTTTAAACAAATGGCTTTTGATTTTCAGAATCTCATCTTTTGAAACTTTGAGCTGGGACGCCTGGGTGGCTCAGTTGGTTAAGTGCCTGCCTTTGGCTCAGGTCATGATCCCAGCATCCTGGGATCGAGTCCCGCATCGGGCTCCTTGCTCAGCAGGGAGCCTGCTTCTCCCTCTGCCTCTGCCTGCCACTCTGTCTGCCTTTGCTCGCTCGCTCGCTCTCTCTCTCTGACAAATAAATAAATAAAATCTTTAAAAATAAAATAAAATAAAACTTTGAGCTTCTGGATTTTCCCTAATTCTTTTCAGAAAAATTTAAAAATTCTTCTCCTTTCTACCTAACCTAGTCATGGAAGCCATATGGATGCTACTTTCAATTTGTTCTTTGCTTCTGCGTTTTGTGACAACGCATATTTCTGGTTTCCCTTATTGCTTTTTAGTGCTATTTATTTTTTCACTGTATACAGTTTTTTTTAAAGATTTTTGGTGTTTATTTGATAGAGAGAGAGATCGGAAGCAGGCAGAGAGGCAAGCAGAAAGAAGGGGAATCAGGCTCCCTGCTGAGGAGAGAGTCTGATGTGGGGCTCGATCCCAGGACCTTGAGATCATGACCTGAGCTTAAGGCAGAGGCTTAACCCACTGAGCCACCCAGGCACCCTCAGTGTACATAATTTTAATACCTCTTTAATTCACTAACAGGTTTATAAATCCACCACTTCTGTTAAAACTACTTTGGTAAGATTTTTCAATAATTAATCATTTATAAAATTCAGTAAGTATTTACTATTTTTCTCCTTGACTTATTTGATCTCTGTGTTGATTACTTCTTTTAAAAAAAAACCTTACCTTCCTTGAATGTTATGTAAGAAAATGTGTGGTAGCTTCATTCCATCTGGGGAAATGGATTCTGTAGTCTGACTTTGTAGGAGGAGTGGGGCAGTGTGGTAAGGTCCCAGCAAAATTACACAATGAGGCTCTGTTTGTTGTTCACACCAGAAGAACCAAGCTCTAGGTAGTGACTCTAGTGGGAAAGAAAGAAATAATAATCTGTGGTCTAATTATAAGAGAGAAGGGGAAACTGAGGAAGATGGTGGACCTGGCTCTGTGTTAGATCCAGCAACACACTTCCGAGTCTTTCTGTGTTTTTTCCCTTGGCTTCCCCTAGCTCCATGTCTCTTGCTTCTAATCTGCCTTCTCCCTTGCTCTTTACTGCTTGGTCTCTCCCTGCTTTCCTCTCCTTCCTCATCTGTTTCCTTCCCCTTATATTTTCTAGGGAAACTAAGTTTTACCTTGCACAATGAAATTATTTTATTTTTTGTTTAAGCTCTGTTGCTTTTCAGTCTCCTTTTTGTTCCTGAGAGAAAACCTGAAATTACAGTTCTCTGTAGAGAACTAGTCCTAGTCTCTTTTGCTTCTGGCTAAGACAGAAGATTTCATAAATAATGAAGAAACTTGCCAAAGAGTATATATTTCTCCAAAAGACTTGGTTAATAGGTCTGGTGTTTTCTGTGGAAAGCACACATGGACTTCTGTCTAAAGGTGTTGGTGCGTGTTCAGCATTTAATGTTTGCAATGAGCTAGGTCCAAAATTCACATGTAGTTTTCAGGGCATCCTGGACATACACAGAGAACAATGGATGATACTATGCCATCCAAACAAAGCCATCCCTGCTCTACAGACATAAACTTACAGCTGCTTTTGGTCCATGTCTCTTGTTTAGAAGCTCATTTTGATGCCATCTGACTCCCAAGACTGCACAGTTAATGCACTTGGATGCTAGTGATTATTTCTCTGGGCTTTCAATGTGCTTTGTGTCTGTCTCCTGAAAATGTGAAAGAATTGTCATACTGCATTCCTGTCGGGGAAAAACCTTAGCATGGGTCTAATATTCTAACTTTAATGGAGAGCTGGAGAAGATCTCTCTGGCTAACAAATAATATTTTTCTTTTAAGAGAACAAACTATCCAGAGGGGACATCTCGGTGCTTCTAGTTAAACATTTGCTATCTAGAGACATTAAAAAATCGTAGGGAAATAATCCCTGAAAAAGGCACATCCAAAATGTTGGAGCACATTCATTTTCTCTCTTCATTCAACATATGCCATCTTTCTTTCTTACCTGTAAAATTATGCCACTGATAAATCATTTTTTGTCTAAGAATATATAATCAGCCTGCTGCTGTTAGGGAAAGACTTTCCCTAGGATCACTGTAATCTTTCATTTTAATCAAATTTTAAAATGTCATTTAGGGCGCATTTGTTCAGTGATAGCATTTAGTAGGCCCTCTGTGCTCTGAACCTTCTCTTTTATCATCTCTTCTCAACAAACCCAAGTGAGTAAGCATAAGTCAATATCCCGTCTCCACCTCGGGAACTCCCTAGGAAGCTCCTAGCAGTGTCTCAAACCATACTTCTATTTGTTTCATTCTACTCACCTTTCAACTACTTCCAAACCTTCTTTGGCCTTGTAAACAGAATCTGGTTCAGACTTGCTTGGTTCCGGCATAAGACCGTAGCCTCAGAGAACTCGCCCGGTGGCATGTACACGATGGACCTTCTGAGGTCCAGCCTCCAGACCAGCTGCTTCTTCACGTGCCCTTTGGAGCCCATCAACAGCAAGTGACTCAAAATCCCATAAAGTAACTTCTAAAGAACGACCAGTTTTAACACTTGAGGGGAAAGGGGCCATAGAAAATGAGGGCCCCCTACCGAAAATATTTGCCCTAAAATGTTTCAGTTATAGCTATTCTTTCAAAGTGAATTCTCCATAATAAAGGAAATAACCCATTCACCTTCCCTAGCCTGATTCAGCCTACGGAGCTTTGTCTTAATAGTCCTTTAGATGCTATATTGGAAGGAAATAAATGGACTAGCTGGTGAAGAAGGAGAGAAAGGAGACCTCTCTTCCCACAAGCAAGCCCCTCAAAGTATCTGTAATTGCCTTTTGTACTGGGGCTCTAGAGAGCCAAAAGGTGTTGTCTGGAGGGCCATAAATGGGGGGAAATTTGCACCAGAATAACCTGGAGAGAAATAGGAAAGAGAAGCCCACTTATGCAAGGTATTTTGAAACAAATTTTGGAGCCAGTGTGCCTAGCAATGGTTACTACTGGTGTGATCTTTGCAAATTAATTAACCTTTCAATTATGTTTTCTTCTCTGTAAAATGAGGATAGGAGCCTCAACTTCCTATTGCCATGGAGTGTTATAACATATTAAACACCTTGCATAAAAATTACTCCATTTTCTTTCTATGAAGGCTACACTTGTTTGTATTTTTTTAATTCTATAAATATAATAAGTCCCCTTATTAATTCAAGGCATCCACAAAATTACCCGAGTTTCATATTTTCTTTGGCCATATGAACTGAATAACTCCTAAGGATATAGCTGTAATGTAGTAGGGAAAAAAACCTAGATCAAGACCCCTGAGTTGGAATGGTGGCTGATTCCTGATAAACTAATTTCATTTGTTTCTTTGAAATAGTCATTAATCTTCTGTAAAGCTCACTCTTCTAATCCGCAAAAGATGAATGTCAGTATCCTGTCAGGGTTTTATGATTATTAAATGACAAAGGTGTGCTGAAATGCATGAAAAGTAAAAATGATAAAATGTCAATGGGCATAATTTCCGTAGTCTATTGATTAATGGCTCTCCTCAATAATTTTAGCTATAAAAATAATTTTAATGTAAAATTTGATACCGATCTAATGCATAAATCTTAGGCAATGCATCTCTTGAGTTGTATCTGAATACATAAACCATGAGTTTCCTGTGCCCTTTGCTCTAGTGAGTCTATGACCAAAGGTCAGGAAGGGATCTGAGACCCAATTCTGACATGTTGGGGTGGGAGTTCTCCCTGCACCTTCAAAGCAGTTCACAGACAGCAGCTGGGTGTCCTATAATTCAACTCAATTCTGACATTACCTACCCAGAGATAGCACCAGATCCTGCAGGTGAAAGTCTCAGTCCCACAAAACGGACCCACACACACATAAGATGTGGGTCGCAAGTTCATGCTGTCCCTGTACTTCTGATCAATTAGCTAGAAAGTCAGAAGTTCTCAAAGCCCCTTCCTTGGGTTCCATTAACTTGCTAGAGCAGCTCACAGAACTCAGAGACACATTTTACTTTCTACATTTCCAGCTTATTATCAAAGAATATAAATCAGGAACAGCCAGATGGAAGAGATGCATAGGGCAAGGTGTGGTAAAGGACGCAGAGTTTCCATGCTCTCTGAGTACGCCACTCTCCTTGAATCCCCATGTGTTCACCAACCTAAAGCTCTCTGAACCCAATCCTTTTGTGGAAGCTCCATTACGTAGGTGAAATGGGTCATATCACCGGCCATTGGCAACTGATTCAACCTCCAACCTGTCTCCTTTCCTGGGAGCTCCATACCTTCTAATCACATGGTTGGTTCTTCTGGGGACTGGCCACCTCCTTAGGTGGGCGTCCAAAAGCCACCTCATTAACATATAAAAGAGTAGCTCCCACCACTTAGGAAATTCCAAGGGTTTTAGAAGTTCTGTGCCAGAAACAAGCATGAAGAACAGGCATATTTCTGATTTGAAATCACAAAACTCTATTCATGGGAGCTACACCATTCTCCTGTGTGGAAGGTGTCAGCACTCTCAGAAGGGAAACTTGGAAAGAAGGAAGAGGAGAAATAAATGGGCTCCAGGAGAACCTGACCCTTATCAGACCCAAGCCTGCGGCTCAAGTGTACTACCTGGAAACAGAAGCTTGATTTCATTCATTGCGTGGAGCAAATCCACTAAGGTAGTTTTAGAGTCACTAATAATGTATTTCATTCAGATTCCCACAAGGCACCTATTTTTTTAAATTATTTGCCAAGTATACCACCCTTCCAAAATAAAGACAAAATAAAGAAAAAGAAATCCTTCCTTTCCAGCATTCCTCACACCCAGTAAGTTGCATGTGTCCCTTCTGTCTGCATTTAAACAAATGAATAAGATTTCTTCTTATCGCATCAAGACCCAGTTGATGTGAAATGTGTCAGGTGCCTCGCATGGTTCAGAACAATCTGATTTTTATCAAAAGACGAGAGAACAAAACCACGGGGACTTTTCTGTTGGCCTTGCAGTTACTTCATGTGAGTGTTCATTGTTAATAAGATAATTCTAAAATATTCATAATTGTTGTTATCTCCTGGCAATTAAGGGATTCATTTTACTAAGAGAAAGCAGTTCAAAATTTGAAAGAAGACTATCCCTAGAGTGGCTGTTAATTCCAACTATTTTATATTCTGATATCTCAGTCTCCAACCAAGATATGTCACATTTTATATATTTCATTGGTGACCTCTTTATTTATTCTCCACTCGCCCTTCTTCTATTCCTTTCTGTGGTTCCAATTCATAATCTGTATGTAGAGTGCTCTGTTTTCCTCTCTGTTTACTAAATTTAATGTTGAGAAAATGATACACTAATGAAGTGGGTAAATGCCATTAAAATATGAAGTCTTAACAATTTGTATTCCCTCAAATTGAATCAACCTCTTTAAACTTCCAGACTGTGGAGTGCCTGGGTGGTTCAGTCAGTTGAGCGTCTGATTCTTGATTTCAGTTCAGGTCATGATCTCAGGCTTGTGAGATTGAGCCCCACATCAGACCCTGCACTCAGTAGGGTATCTGCTTGAGATTCTCTCTTGCCCTCTGCACCTTTCCCCTGCTCACACTCTTTTCTCCTTCTCTAAAATAAATAAATCAATCTTTAAAGCACCAGATGTGAAAAATCCTATATTCTCAAGGTGATTTCTTCAGAACATTTACAAAGAGAGACTATAGCTTTCATCATTCTAGGTGAAGAAGCATAAATGATTCTTTGACTTATAGCAGCAAAAAGCATCACTCCACCTAAATATTTGTGCAGTTTCTTTGCTTTCTTATTAATCAACCAAACCAAAGACTTGTGTTATGGAAACGTAATTCTAGGACGAGAGTGTAAGTGTGCCGATGTCCGTGTCAGTTCTGTTCTTGGTAATGTATGTAACCTTCCCCGATTCAATAATCGTCTCTTGAGTGTCCTCTCCTCTGTATGCTGTGGTCTCTTCTCTGTGTGACCATAGGGCAGATACGATGAAGGTTAGATGCTTGTCATGAGATATCGTACCACTAGAATAGGAAATAAGAGATGCCCATAAAATACTATGGAAGAACGTAAAATGTATTCTATATCCTGGCAAGTACAAATGAAGAGTGGTGGGAATTCAGAAATAGAAGAAGATATTTGCTTCCAGGAATTATCTTGAAAGACATCAAGGGAAAATGAGATGGCAACTAAGTGGGCCATTTGGTGGCCAAGTTAACTGGCAGAGCCCTGAAGGAGAGGTGAGCATTCCAGATAGGGGGACCCTGTGCACAGATTCACGGAGCCAGCTGAATGCAGGATGTGCTCTAAGAATGCGTAGATTGGTAGGAAACACAGTATATGAGATAATGCTGGACAAGCAGATCTTAAATTTAGGCTACATTCATTAGGAATGGAGTGTGGCACAAAGGTACATAAATTTTAACAAATCATTGGTTAGCCCCTGAAGCCAGAAATATGTTATTGCACATCAAACCAAATTTTTGAATTCAAGGTTCCTTCCCTTTTATTTATTTATGTATTTGTTTATTTATTTATTTATTTTCCTTCCCTTTTATTTTGTTTTTCCTTACTGCTCTTACATTTGAACCCAATTGTGAAACCAAATACATGGTGGTGCTGCTCATAACTGCTTTGTTTTTTAAATGCCCATGATTTCCTTTTGTTGTGCAACAGTTTCTTTGCAGAACTGACAGGCATAGGTCTTTTCCAGAGCAAGCGCAGGAGTCTCATTTAAAGAAGTGGAATGGTGCATAAACAGTGAATTCTGTTATACTGAAAAGAAATTAAATAAATAAAATTTTTTTTAAAAAAAGATGTGGAATGGTATTTTGAATTGGGTGTGTATAATTTCCCTCTCCTGGCTCAGATTCCTAAGATAATTCTGAGCCATTTCTTTCCTGAGAATTCAATGTGCTTTTTGGGTTTGCTTGTTTGCTTGTTTTAGGGAGAACTGCTTAGTTCGTGGTATTTTAGTCCCTGAGAGCAATCATGGGAAGAAGTCTCTGAGATGTAATTGGAATAACATGTTCTTTTCACCTTTCTCTGATATTAATATAAGCAGGCTCATGTTACAGATGTCGTTCCTGTAGTAAGGTATAAAAAATAATAAAAGTCAACCACTACCTCACTAATTTTTATGGAAAATATTATCATAGTCACAATATATTATACTCTGAAGGTTTCAGATGGCAACACAAGGAATGTTTCGCAGCCTACACAAGTACTGAGACCTCACTGTGATTTCCTATAAAGTATATCCAGATTGAGCAGAAAGTTATCCATTAACATGCTTGCATTATGAAACAACAGTTCTTTCTGCATAACACGGAAACATTCAGCTTGACATTCTTTAAAGGTATATGCTAAAGTTATTTTTAAAAGGCAGAGTACAGTCACTTAATATAACAAAACATGTTCTCATCAACATACTTTCCTGACTTATGTTCCTTGAGTCATTCTGCATTTCTTTACTTTATTCATCTACCATTCAATTTACTCTGTTAAGCTCTAAATATCTTATTTATTTAAAGACTTTCTTATTTTCATTTTTCCTGAATACCAAATAGTTTGCTTTATTCTAATATCCTTCTAGATTTCTCATTTTAAATTATGTTGCATCTTCATGAAAAATGTATTGCATTCCCAACTGCCAGATCATTTGATCACCTTGATTTTTAAAAATCAATCCTTTCTCTACAAAAGCTCAAATCCTTAGGACTGTCTTGTTCTTCACCTCGTCTGAAAGATTGCCTCCAAAATCTTAAGTAACTTTGCAAACTACATTCTTGGTAAGAGCTAATCTATAATGCAGTTACTCCTTTTGATTCTTTCTTTATCAAACTGCATTGAGATTTTTCAGAAATTCCTTTGCCTGAAAAAAAATAAAAAGTTACAACAATACGTAGTGATGCAAAAGATTTCTTTCCCCAAGCTGTTAATCGTCTTGCCTGGATAACCATGGATGTAGAACTTTCCTTGAGTTTGTCTTGTTTCCTGACAGTGTGTGGTTTAATAAATCATCAGTTTATAAAATTGATACATTAAACTGCCTTTTCCATTTCCTGACAGTCAGCAAAAGTAATCCTCAGACTAAGAAAACTGGAAGTATCCTTGTGGTCTAAGGGATGGGCTTCTTGCAAAGTTACTTATCTGAAGCAGAGAATACAGTTTTAGCATGCTTGCAGCGTGATTATTATGCTTTCTTCTCATGGCTTTTTCTTTTCCTCCTCCTTTACAGCAGGCCCATAGGTGAATAAGGGAAGTGAAATTTTAATAATTTCATAGATAACATATGAGGGAATGAAAGAGAAAGATTGAGTCTCCTTTGACCAAATAGATAACTTCATATTAAAATGTTTTTATTTGAGCAAAATTTACATAACTGTGTTAGATATCTCTTTTCCCTTCTCATTCTTTTCTGGTTTTCCACAAAGTGTATATTATCACAGATACAGTTAGACGAAGATTGATTTGCAGAAGCAAGATCTAGAGTTTACCTCTTGAGAGGGGTGGTGGTAAATAGGCATCTAGCCATAAATTTGATCCCAAGGAAGGCCAGCCTTATCAGATAAAGTCAGAAGCGGGGAAAACAACAACACAACAACAACACATTTTTGGTGAACCTAGGGAAGAAATACAACCCACAGATTCTGAAATATGAGTAAGTATGTGTAAATGTTGCAAAAAGCAAGGTCGAGTCTGTCAAGAAATAATGATGGGACTGATGTCACTGGAGTGATAGGAAAGAAAAAGAATTATAGAAACCTTCCAACCACTGGAGTGCTCAAAAATTGTTACCAAATTCCCACTGGCACCCAGGGAAGAAATGAAAGGGATTTGCCGGCGTGGGTATGGAATCCAGTGGCCACAGGTGGCTGATTTAAAAACATAACAGTACATAGGAACACCTTCAAAAAGTAGGCTAATTGTGCTGTGCCCCATAATGGCTGTGTCTTGCAAAGAAACTAACAGAGCTCCTGGCTGGCAGAGGACATCCTTCAGAAGCAGAATAGATTTGGAGAGATAGAGGTGGAGAGGTTTACATGCCAAGATTAAAGAAACAGGAGAAAGAACTTAGAACTCGGGCTTGTGGAAAGCTGATCTTGCTCGCCTCCCCAGAAACCTCCTGGGATGAACACACCCAAAAAAATTACACTCACTCAAAGAGAGACAGATTCTTTCATTGTGTTCTTTGTTATTTTCTTGGTGTCCTAATCCTCCTGCTTTGTGTCTTCTCCCTAGTGAGCCTACAGTATGGGACGTCATTCACCCGTGCAGTTTGCCGGGATTAACTCCTGACCCAGTTGCCAGTGACCTTTTCCCAGACAGGTGGCTCACGCACCTTTTACTTGCAGAAAGTCCCAAAGAAACAACTGAGCCTTTGCTAGCTTTCTGCAGGAGGTTGTCTAACCTGGAACCAGTTTCTACACTAATTTCTCAAGTTGGGATTCCCACATCACTCAGTCTATGAACACAGAGACCACACTTATCCTTAGTACTCACTATGGTTCTTCTGTCGAGAGACTGCCTTTTCCTCTTAGCCAGAGGAAGTCTCTCTTAATCCTATTGTGTCAGTGGGCGGGGCGGTTCTCATTCTCATCCATGGAATGGGCAATTTCTTTCAAAGCCCAGGCTCTATGAAGTGGTCCCATATCTACCCTATCGCCTCATAGTGGATGAAGCCACAGTTTCTATCCATATTCAGCATTAAAACCTCATTCTCCTAAAGAGATGCCTACCTAACTCTCATAAAACCCCCACAGCATCAGCGCTTAAACACAATGCTCAGAACTTACATTTCCTGTGTATTTCTGACATTTAACACTCTCCCCTCTTCCACACACTCACACATTTAATGCCATCCTATTAATTTCGGCTATATGCAAATAACGGTATTTCGTACACGTTCTTATACAATCACGTCAGGAGAATGATCCAGATTAGCTTGGTCAATAAATGATCATGTTCAAATAAACTATAGAAAGAGTCAGAAATACGGAGTTATAGGAATTTGTAGAGCGATGCTTTTTTTTTTTTTTTTATTTACTTGATAGAGATCACAAGTAGGCAGAGAAGCAGGAAGAGAGAGAGAAGGAAGCAGGCTCCCCACTGAGCAGAGAGCCCGATGCGGGGCTCGATCCCAGGACCCTGAGATCATGACCTGAGCCGAAGGCAGAGGCTTAACCCACTGAGCCATCCAGGTGCCCCTAGAGCGATGCTTTTTCAGAGAGTTTGCTGGGGAGAGAGAGATGGCTTTTTATTCTAAACCTTCCTGCATAGTTTTTTTAAACTTCATAAGGTTATTATACTTAGGTGAATTTTGTGTCAAAAAAAACTTTGATTTTCTGTCAAAAGTAGGATGCCAAACATCCAGCTTCTAAGCTGTGCTGGATACTGTCTGTTTATCTCTCCACGTCCCATAACCAGTCTTGCCATCTCCATATGTGGGTACTCACCCACTCAGATTGCCTCACTCTGTTTCCATTCCTTCTGACTTCTAGTTGGACGGAATCACCTGGGGGAAGAGAGACATTTGTAGGGAAGCAGAGGGTAGGAGGAAAAGGAATTTGGCAGGTCTTCTCCACCCTCCTCCAAGCTGGGTTGCATGAGGTGGCCATACAGCCGCGCCGGCCATGCAAGTCCTCCGTCCCTCTTGGTTTCTCTAAATCCTACCCATTGTTTCAAAAATCGTTCTCCTTTACTAAAGTCACCCAATTAAAAGTGAGTGTGTCCTTTCTTTCCTGATAGGGCTAGGACTCGTGCCTTGGGAATTATTCCCAAGTAGCCTCAGGAAAGAGACCTTAATGTATGTCTGGGATTGGGGTTCTAGGACCGGGTTGCCCACGTATTTGAGGGGATACAGATAACTTTCTTGCTGAGGTCAAACCGAAATCTGAGCACGTGTTGAGAAACAGTAGCTGAAATCATTCCACAGGGACAAAGGACTGAGCATAAAGGACAAGAGGTCTAGAGACCAAGGGGTTGTGGTACTAATCACCACTGTGACAATGGTGATTTTAAGAATTATGGAACCAGCTAGCAGCTTCAGAGGCCTTAGAAAGTATACACCGAGGAAAGGGATAATGGAAGACCACGATGAACCTTCAATTTAGAAGGAAAATTGGATCACCCAAAGAGTGACATCATCAAAATGGCAGAATAGAAGGTTTGGGTTTTTTTGTTTGGTTGGTTGGTTTTTGTTTGTTTGTTTGTTTGTTTTTTAAACTGCCTTTCCACCAAAGAATACTGATTTTTACAATCATGCATGGATGAAAGAACCTTTTTTAGAAGACCAGGAGGCCAGAAGAGCAGTACAGCATGCTGTTGGAGGAAAAGCACAATCTGAGTGCATGCATTGGAGAGGGTAAAAGAACAGCTTGTATTTACCCACAGCACCCTTCCCCCGGGGCAGCCCAGCTTAGCACCAAGGGAGCCCTTGTCAGCCCCTGATTTCCAGAGGGAAAGTGAGAGCCTGTGAGGGAGTGCCTGGCTTCCCCGGCTGTCTAAGATGCTGACAGAGACCCTTTCTTCTCCCATTCCATCTAGAGGACTCAGTTGTGAGATCTTACATATTTTATTTTTGAAAATGTTTTCTCGTGCAGATGTTTACTTCCAAATACTGACGTTCAATAAGCATATGAATTTAATTGGCTGTGTTATCAATGTGGAGGCATTTATAGAATTCTGTTGGATTTCTACTTGATAGCAGCATCGTACATGTCACTTCATCGCATATCAGTTAGTTCCAAATGAAGGTTGGGTGGAAAGTCCTTACTTGTACATCGAAGTGGATTGTGAAGTATGGAAATTTCCTTTGCACTTACACTGAGGTCAAAAATGCTGCTGGAACTTTGGTTCGAGCTTGGAAAACATACTCTATGCAAATCTGTGTATCTCACTACTCGTTTTAACTTTTGACAGCACCAGAAATGTATCAAACAGCTTGACATTACTTGTGATTCAAACAATGTTTCCTGTCAAAATGACTTCACTGCAGTGTAACTTTCACAGATAAGCACCGTTTTGCTTTGCAGTTTTAGGCTGCATTAATTAAGAAGCGTAGTCAAGTAGGCAGCAAAAACTAATTTACTGAACATAAACAGTTGAGGGCAGTCCTTGTTCAGATACACTGCAATCTTTTTTTTTTTAATTTTATTTTTATTTTTTTCAGTGTTCCAAAATTCGTTGTTCATGCACCACACCCATTGCAATCTTGACCCCGAGCTCAGAAATGCACAATACAACCTGACCACTGCAAAGCCGTCATCGGAGCGCGGGCTTGGATGGTAGGGCATGCCAGGGTCCTCAGTGGTTTCCACAGGCAGTCACGGAGCCGACAGTGGGTAAGTTCAGGGAAGTGGCTGGATTTCACCGCCGACAGCTGCTCCATGATGTATGCTGGACGCACATAGCTCCCGCGAAGTATCTGCTGGTACTTCAGCAAATAACCACAGGCCCTAAACACCATACACGTTCCCAAGCCTTTGTAAATTTGCCCATCGGAGCCTTTCCCTATTCCACACAATTTCATCACCTTCGATTGCAACACACACATTAGTAGATTTCACTTCAGGTGGTACCAAATGAGTGTTTTTTCAGCTGTGAGAGTATTTGCCCATCGTTGTTCCACGCAGACGATTTCTAGATGCTAATTTGTTGGTGACCTCAAACTCAGCCTGGACTCCTTCAATAAACAGGGCCAACTGAGCAGTGTCTGTGACACCTGTGGATTCTTCCAGAAGGAACAACTAATCAAACTTGTTTGCCTTGTTTTTTGTTTGTTTGTTGTTGTTGTTTTAATATTTATTTGACAGACAGAGATGACAAGCAGTCAGAGAGGCAGGCAGAGAGAGAGGGGAAAGCAGGCTCCCCACTGAGCAGAGAGCCAACCTGGGGCTCGAGCCCAGGACGCTGGGATCGTGATCTGAGCCGAAGGCAAATGCGTAAACCACTGAGCCACCCAGGCGCCCCTGTTTTCTTGTGTTTTAATTGACAATAGATACTGTTCCCAGTGCATCAACTCACTGAGCAAGTGTTCTTACTGGAAGGTCAGGCACCTCAAGCAGATCCTCCTTGTTTGTCCGCTTCCTGTTTGTTTGAAAAAAAAAATCTGGACACATTTTTTAGAGCTTCCCCCACCAAACACGACTCCATTAACTCACCAGAGGCAAATGGTGTTCCTTGCTCAGCTAACAAAGGAGCCGCTCGTCCCCCTGCCTGCCAGAGTTCCAGAAAGGATCGGCGAAGGTTTCAACAGCAGTCAACACACCAGTCAGCTCTTCCTTGGGATCTTATTTTCAGTCTTTATTTTAGTGTAGAAATTGTGCTGTGATGAAAGATTCTGTAACGGTTTTATCGTCTTTGATCGCCTTGAATGTTCGGGGATCTAGAACTGTCCATGTCGCCCGAAACTCCAGATCAGAGTGCGGTGGGTACCGCTCCTGTCTTTACCGGCCGCTTCTGAAACAGCCGCAGAATGGGAAACGCGGAGCCAAGTCTTCACTACTTTCTTCTTTCTCCTTTTGTATTTACTTATTGGGGAGCGGGGTTGTTGTTGTGCTACTTTACATAAGGAGCTAACGTTTTTGTTTCAAGTTAATGGTGTCACCGAACTGACAGTGGCCCACTGACTTGTCGGGTTCAGCTGATAGAGCGTATTGGCAGGAGACAGACGGCAGGAGGAGAATGAGACTGACCATCAGCTCCCCTGGTTGTCTTTATTTCTCTCCCACGGCCACATTCCTGTTTAGAAGCTCTGTGCAACAACAGATTCCTTTCAGTTGTGGGACCGTCCCTTGCTCTTGCCCCTTCGAGTCTGAGAATGGGAGCTCCCTGCTGTGGCTAGCCTCAGAACATAACATCCTGCTTTGGGTTTGCCTAAGCACCTTCCACACCTTTAAAATAATTCCACTCATGACCTCTCCTCACCTACTGAGTGCCTCAGTCATTATTTGCCATGTGAAACAACACCCAGATTCGGTGGCTGAAAACATCCGTTTGTTTTTCACGATTCCTGTCCTTCTGAAATTTGCACAGGATCCCAGAACGATGGCTCATCCCTTCGCCAGTGTTAACTGAGGCAGCTCCACGGCAGCTGAAGGAGCCAAATGGCCTCTTGCATATGTCTGGAGCCTCAGTGGGGATGGCCCACACAGCGGGAATGGCCCACACAGCGGGGATTTAGCCAGGATGGTTGACACTCTCCTCGAGCTGTCCTCTGTACTCACTGGAATGTGTGAAACCTCAGTTTTCCTCCCTCTGTGGTGTTAGATCCTGCAGGATGTGCCTCTCTGGCAGGATGTGATGCCTTTACGGGATGGCTGAAGGTTTCCCTCTGGCCCACGCAGAATCTAAAGGCCCCCAAAGGCCTGGGTTGGGAAGTCTGGATACTTCACTCCCACCCATGCCATGTGTCAAAGTCTCAGGCCATCCCAGGTTCCAAGGCCTAGAGAAACAGATGACATCTCTCCATGGGAAAAAAGTAAAAAAAGACTTCGGGTAGAAGAGGTGACAAAAAAAGATCTGATCCATTGAGGCCCCCCCTTTTTTTTTAATTCTACTATATGAAATTGGAGTGTGGCTTCCTAGCAGGACCCTGACTAACATGAATGCTACTCACCCCATCAACTCTCACTTACCCTATCTTTTCAGCCTTACCCTGTTCACTTTCTCTCCCTAAGCTCATCTTCTGATTACATTAGATTGCTTAAGATTTGGGGATGGCCGGATAGCTCAGGCAGCTAAGCATCTGCCTTTGGCTCAGGTCGTGATCCCAGAGTCCTGGGATGGGGTCCGCCATCGGGCTCCTTGCTCAGCGGGAAGTCTGCTTCTCCCTCTGCCTCTGCTCCCCATGCCTGTGCTCTCTCACTATTTTTCTCTATCTCTGACAAATTTTAAAAAAAATTAGACAATATTTAGTGAACACATCATGTATGGGGGAGGCTCTCACTTCCTTATTCATTGCTATCCCTTCAACCTGAAATGCTACTTCTCCCTCTGCTTTATCGGGGGTGGGGGGACAGTCTCATGGGACTTTTCCTGGCCAAACCTGTATGTGGACCCCTGTCTTCAACCATGTTCTGCAGTAACAGAGTGACCCAAAATCACCCAGGCCTCGTGCAGTCCTTGGACAGAATTCTGCTTTCCTCCATCATCAGTCTGTGGTCACAAGGCAGCACTCCTTCCCAGCTAAGTCTGTGTGTGAAGCTCTGTGACCCATCCCTGTCAGCTGTGACTGGGTGCCACATTTCCTTGGCAGAGTCTGTGCCTAGATCCTTACCTCCCATCGTCATTCTGCAGGATAACCCACTAAAACACAAGTTTAAATACCAACCAGTCTCATAACATAATTCTTGAAATGTCCACATAAATTTAAAAAACTAGACAAATCTCTACTCAAATGAGAAAAGACAATCCACAAACACTAACATCAAGATCATAAAGATGTCGAAATTATCGGACAAAGATTTTAAAGCTGTCATCATAAAAGCAGTCTAATGGGCAATATAAACATCCTTGAAACGAATAAGCAAAAAGAAAGTTCTGCAAGGAAATAGAAGATAGAAGAGAGAACCAAAATATAATAAGATTAAAAAAAACACTGGATGGAGTCAATAGCAGAATGGAGATTACAAAGGCAAAAAATTATTAAACTCAAAGATAGATGAAAGGAAATTATGCAATGTAAATGAGATATATTAGATTTTAAAAATGAACTGAGCCTCAGGGACCTCTGGAGCAATAATAAAAGGACTAAGGTTCTACTCATTGGAATCTTAAAAAAAAAGACATGAGTAAATTTCTGTGGCTTTGGATTTGGCAATATATGACCCTAAAATATATGCAACAAATATGGATAAATTGAATGATATGGATAATTTCATCAAAATTAGAAACTTTTGTGTTTTAAGAGACACCCTTAGGAAAGTGAAAAGCAACAGACAAAATGGGAGAAAATACATATGAATTATATATCAGACAAAGAACATGTATCCAGAATATGTAAAGAACTTTTACAACAATAAAAAGCCAAGTAATCTACTTTAAAACTAGGTAAAGGATATGAGTAGACATTTCTTCAAGGTAGATATGCAAATGACAAATAAGCACATAAAAAGTTGTTTGATATCATTAATCATCAGGAAAATAAAAATTAAAACTACTGTGAGATACCATTTTGTGCTTATTAAGGTAGATAGAATAAAAAAATAAGATGATAAGAGTCAGTGTGGATATGGAGGAAAGGAAATCCTCCTACAGTAGTAGAAGAAATTCAAAATGGGGCAGTGACCTTGGAAAATAATCTGGTAGTTCCTCAGACCCTTGAACGTGAAGCTACCATATAACACAGAAATTCCACTTCTAGGTGTATGCCCAAGAGAAATGAAAACACATTTCTACACACAAAAATGTATCTATTAACGTTTACATTACTGTTATACATACTAGCCAAAAGGTCCAAAATGTCCATCAGCCAGTGAATGGATAAATGAAATGTGTTAAATCCATACAATGAAATATAATTGAGCCATAAAAAAAGGATGAAGTACGGATACGTACTAATACATGGATGGATCTTGAAAACATAGCACCGAGTGAAAGAAGCCAATCCTAAAAGACTGTATATCCTGTGATTTTATTCATATAAAATGCCCAGAACAGAGACTCTGTGGAGACAGAAGGTAGATTAGTGGTTGCTTAGGACCCAGAAGCAGAGGAATGTGGTCGTGGGGAGTGTTACCAAAGGATACAGTATTTCTTCTTGAGGTAATGAGAGTGTTCTAAACCTGACTGGTGATGATGGTTGCATTTATCTGTGCATATACTAAAAACCATTGAATTGCACTCCTTAAATGGGAATCTTATGACTGTGTGACTTATATCTCATAAAACTATCTGGGGAAAAAAAAAACATGAGCATGGTAAAAACAGGTATACAAAGTGTGTAATCTCAAAGTATGCGAATTGCAACAAAATACAAAGATGGCTGTGGTATCATTGTTTTGTGAAAAAATATTCTTAATTCTGGAAAGAAATAAATTTACCTTTAAAAAAGGAGATAAGAAAAGCATGGAACTGAAAATACACTTTTAGAAATAATGTTTAAATGTTCTCAGATTTGCCATAAGAGGTTAACCTAAGGAAACTGATAAGAAGCTAAAGAAGCCCAAACTAAGTAAATCCAGAGAAATCCATGCCCATATTGATCATAATCAAACTTTGGACAGCAAATAACAGCAAAAACTCTTCCAACAAACAAAGGTCTGAGCCTCAGTGGCCTAACTGTTTAATAGCACCAAAGGAAGAAAAATACAAAATACAAAAATAAACAAACTCTTCCAAAGTAGATGAGGGAAAACATCCCATTTTATTTTATGAGGTCATCAATGGATAGATGCTAAAACCAGACAAACACATTATAAGAAAAGAGAACAAAGGACTAGTATCACCTACAATCTTAGACGTAAAATCTTCAAGAAAATGTTACCAAATCATACCAAACAATATATAATACTACTGGGTGAGATTTATCACAGCAATGCAAGAGTGGCTCAACATTTGAAATATAATCAATATGTCAGTATTAACAACAGACTAATAAAACAATATATGTTATCATCTCAACAGATAAAGAAAAATAACTTGACAAAATGTATTATATATTCATAATTAAAAATGCTAGGCAAACTAGGAATTGAAGAACCTAATAAAGGACATCTATAAGAAACCTGCAATATTACACTTGCTAGTGGAAACAGAATGTTCCTGAGATCAGGAACAAACCAAAATAAAAATTCTAACTACTCATATTCAGATTCATACTGGAGGTTCCAGCCAATGAAATATAGCAAGTAAAAGAAATAGAAGCTTTAGGGTGCATGGGTGGCTCAGTCATTAAGTGTCTGCCTTTGGCTCAGGACATGATTGGAAGGTCCTGAGATCTAGCCCCATATAGGGCTCCCTGCCCAGCAGAGAGTCTGCTTCTCCCTCTCCCCCTGCTTGTGCTCTCTCTCCCGCTGTGTGTGTCTCTCTGTCAAATACATAAATAAAATCTTTAAAAAAAAAAAGAAATAGAAGATTTACAGATTGAAAAATAAGAAACAAAAGTCTTTCTATTCTAAGGTATCATTATTGTCTATAGAGACTATATCAAAGAATACCAAAAATGCTACTACTGTTAGTAAGGGAGGCTAGCAAGGTCATAGGAAAAGAACAATAGGAAAAATTCTATTAAAATGAATTATATTTCTATATGCTAGCATGACTCATACAATAAAACTAATTGATATGTTGGGCTTCACCCAAATTAAAAACATGTGTTCTGGGAAAGACATTTTTAAGAGAATGAAAACAGAAGACCCAGATGGGAAGGACATAACTTGGAAAACACATCTCTGACAAATTACTTAACCTGGAATATGTAAAGAACTCTCAAATTAGTAACAGAACTCCTCAAATTAAACACACACAAAACAGATAATCAGGTCAAAATATCAGCAGAAGACATGAACTGACACTTCTCCAAAGAAGACATACAAATGGCTGACAGACACATGAAAAAATGTTCATCATCACTAGCCATCAGGGAGATTCAAATCAAAACCACATAGAGATACCACCTTACACCAGTTAGAATGGCCAAAATCTGACAAGACAGGAAACAACATATGTTGGAGATGATGTGGAGAAAGGGGAACCCTCTTACACTGTTGGTGGGAATGCAAGTTGGTGCAGCCACTTTGGAAAACAGTGTGGAGATTCCTTAAGAAATTAAAAACAGAGCTACCTATGACCCTGTAATTGTACTACTGGGTATTTACTCCAAAGATACAGATGTAGTGAAAAGAAAGGCCACCTGTACCCCAGTGTTCATAGCAGCAATGGACACAGTCGACAAACTGTGGAAGGAGCCAAGATGCCCTTCAACAGACAAATGGGTAAAGAAGATATGGTCCCTATATACAATGGAGTATTGTGCCTCCATCAGAAAGGATGAATACCCAACTTTTGTATCAACACAAATACATCATGGGCAGGACTGGAGGAGATTATGAGTGAAATAAGTCAAGCAGAGAGAGCCAGTTATCGTATGGTTTCACTTACTTGTGGAACATAAGGAATAACACGGAGGACATTGGGAGATGGAGAGGAGAAGTAAGGTGGGGAAAATTGAAGGGGGAGACAAACCATGAGAGACTGTGGACTCTGAGAAACAAACTAAGGGTTTTGGAGAGGAGGAGGGTGGGGGCTGGGTAAGCCTAGTGGTGGGCATTAAGGAGGGCACATATTGCATGGAGCACTGGGTGTGGTGCATAAACAATGAATCTTGGAACACTGGAAAAAAATAAAATTAGAAAAAAAAAAGGTTTGCAAAAAAAATTAGTAACAGAAAACAGACAACTCATTTAAAAACTGACAAGAGAGTTAAATAAATACTTCATCAAAGAAGATGTATAGGGGTGTCTGGGTGGCTCAGTGGGTTAAGAGTCTGCCTTCAGCTCAGGTCATGATCCCAGGGTCCTGGGATGGAGTCCTATGTTGGGCTCCCTGCTCAGTGGGGAGTCTGCTGCTCCCTCTGCTTGCTGCCCCCCCCAGCTTATATTCTCTCTCTCTGACAAATAAGCAAACAAAAGCTTTAATAAAATGTGTAGATGGCAAGTAAACACAAGAGAAATTGTTCAACATCACTAGCCATCCAAAAAAAATGCAAACTAAACGAAAAGGGGACACTACTACACACCTAAATTAGAATGGCTAAAATGCAACCATACTGCCAGAACCAAATACTGGGAAAGATGCAGAAAAAGGGAAGTCTTATACTTTTCTTAGTGGGGATGCAGAATGACACAGCCATAAATATATTTAGATGCCTGAGTGAGACCTGCTTTGGAAAAGAATATGAGACTAGACAAGGCTGTATTACACAGTGCTGTAAATTCCTTTGAACCTTAATTTTGAAGGGCAGTGCGATATAATTTTTGTACTTAAAGCTATTCATGGAAATTGCCTAATTTGAATGTGTTTATATTCCTATTTGGGCCAGCTCTATTATTAACAGTTTATTGTTGTAGTATTTTTCTTCTGTCGTTTTCTACAACGCAGGACCTCAAATGAGTTCTATTTAAACAACATAACACTATAACTTTCATACTTTGTGAAGTAGAATGGAGAATGAATTTGTGTGCCTTTGGACCTAGCCTGAAAGGACAGACCTCATCTTAGCGACTGTTTTAGTAAAATGGACTTTTGTTTTACTTGTCCATCTTTTTTATGTCTCAGCTGTTACATCAAGTAGAATGGGTAAGTTTTCACCAGATTTAAAAGGTACCTTTGAAATGGTTTCTTTAATGATTAGCAACATAAGACACATGAGATTCTTGTTGAGAGTGCCTACCCACAGAGTCAGCTAGAATATAATAATAAATAGTAATAGACCTGTGATAATAATAATAAAAGGCCTATATAGTTACCAACTGAGGGGAAAAAAAAAGAGAACTTGATTACAAGACCCTTGTACAAAGACAGAAAAAGAAATGGTTTTAGATACGAAGCCAAATCAATTGTGAATACTGCACATCATTCCAAGACCTGTTTCAATCACTGTTTCCTTCTTAAAGCCTTTGCAGATCTTCTAAACCAGAAGTTCTATGTCTCCTTTGAAACTCTGTAGCACTTTACATGTTTTTGGCCTAAATCATAATGTTTCTTATTGAAGTAACTTACTCCCTGATTAAATTGATTTATTTGAAGGTGATATGTCATATTTATTTTTCTGTCACTACCAAGGTCTGTAATGGCATCTAGAGCAAGGTAAATGCTTAGTGACTGCCTTCTGGTTCTGCCTATGCCTCCGTCATTATTGTGTTTGTTACTGTTTTTCATTAAGTATAATATACAAAGAAAAAATATTTAAAAAAATGAATGCAGCTTCATGAATATTTATAAACTATATGCAGTCATGTAACCAGCACCCAGGTAAAGATACGAAATATTCCCCGTGGTCTGGTAACTTCCCTTATACACTATGTAGTCACACTGCCTGCCCACTCCAAAGGTGATCGCATCTTGATGTCATAGATTCATTTTGCCTTCTTTTGAACTTTATATCAGTGGAATAACACCAAGCTTGCTCTTTGGTCTGTCCGATTTTTTTCACTAGCATCACATTTCTGAGATTCATTCATAGGGTCTGTAGTTCATTCATTCATGTTACTGAGGAGCCGTGCTACTCAGACCGTGGACCCTGGACCGGCAGCACCAGCGCTACCTGTGATTGTGTTAGAGGTACACACTCTCAGGTCTCACCCTAGACCTGCTCAGTCAGAAGCTCTTGGCTTGGGGCCCAGGAATTGGTGCTTTAAAACTTTTAAAAGCATTTGACTTCTCCTTGCTGTCTCTCAGT
Organism: Taxidea taxus jeffersonii; assembly: GCA_003697995.1. NCBI lineage: Eukaryota > Metazoa > Chordata > Mammalia > Carnivora > Mustelidae > Taxidea > Taxidea taxus. The sequence goes on from ML111023.1 coordinate 96,853, forward strand.
CACCTTTATAAATTCGAATCCAAACACAGACCACCATAACCCGTTAAATACTTCATCCTTCTTCATCTATCTCCCCCACTAGGCCATGAGTTCCTCCAGGGTAGAAGCTATATTTTATCTTATTTTTATTTTTATTTTTATTTTTGCATCCTTAACAATAAAGACAGAACAGGGACTGACACAAAGTACATAGTCAATGATAGATTGTAGAATTACAAAATGATCAAAATGAAGAGAAAATACCTATAAAAATCATAAGTCCTAATGAACTAAAACAATCATAATTTCTTGTTGACACCACAAGATGACAAATATGTTCAAGTTCTCTGAAAAATATTTTTGAACAGTCATGATACAGAGGCCAATGCTAAGTGTTTTGAGAAATAAAAAAATTGAGTGAATATTGATGAATACTTTCAAAGAGTCCTATTACAGTAAGAAGCATGTTGTCAGGATTGGCTTTCTCCTACCTATTAAACCTTCCAGACTGCCTTGGTTTTGGGCCACTGACTCTTTTCTGCCTCTTACAGTGACAAAAAAAGAGGGAAAAAAAAAAAGAGGAGAGAGGAAGGGTAGGAGTAAAGGAGAGAGGAAGGAAGGAGAGGAGAAGAGAAAGAAGAGGGAAAGAACCAGAGAAAGGGGAGAGGAAAGAGGACAGAGAAGAAAAAAATATAAATTTCCTAGGAGAGGTTTACTTGTCACTTCAGTAGAACCCTGTTAGTGTCCCTTGTCTTAAGAAATGTGTGTACAGGAAGGAACCACCTGCCTCCTGAAACTTCTCTGTCAGATTCCTGTGCGAAGATGTGTTATGAGAAGTATATTATTTTGTTCTAAGTCTTCTCAAGTATTCCTAGGAGTGGGAACATATAACTATTTACTTTCTTAAAGATTTTATTTATTTATTTATTTGACAGAGAGAGAGGGAGAGAGAGATCACAAGTAGGCAGAGAGGCAGGCAGGGTGGGGGAGAAGCAGAGAGCCCGATGTGGGACTCAATCTCAGGACCCTGAGACCATGACCTGAGCCCAAGGCAGAAGCTTAACCCACTGAGTCACTCAGGCGCCCCGACATACAAGTCTTTAAAGCATTATCACAATGTCAAATATTATCAGGAAAATAGAGCAAAGAGAGTAAGGAATTAGTGAGCATTTAGGAGGAATTGATTAAGGGTCAGCCTACCAAAGAGGAATCCTCTATAAATAATTAGTTTGTCTGTTTACTTTATTGTGTCTCGGGCTGTCATTACCCACCCTACAACCAAGTTGGAGTCAGAGACTCATTTACATGAATGCATATGAAAATCTCCTACTACTGACTTGATGGTTCTCAACAGACACAGCCAGATTAGTGTGAAAGAAGGAAGCTTGACCCATACTTACCAGTGAAGAGTTGCTGAAATGTTTGAGACATTTAAAAAAAAAGTTGGAAAGCAATTTTAATACATTCCCCTTTTGTAAAATAAATGCACACAAGGCATCCAGCATTTTTTGTTCATGTATCAGGCCACATACATTAAGCTGCAGCTGTTGGAAGCAGTTTCACTGGTAAAGACACCAAGGAGGGAAGCTATGCAAGGAAATCATACTAAGTAGCAGTGATCATTAGATAAGCAAGCTTCCAAGTGTCTCAAAAATCAAAAACATTGTTAGAACTATTGTATATATCTTTGGAAATGCATCATATCCTATATACATCAGGTGCTATTTAAGTGCTATTTTGCATGCTTTAGCAATCTGAGCCCCCCCAAAAAACCCTGCACTGTTTCCAAAGTCAGTGAATGTACTAGTTTAGAAGGGGATATAAATGTCCTATGGTGTTTGGAGCATTACTTATTTATACTATCAATACACGTTTAATACTAAAGTTGAAAGATGTCTTCACTGATACACATTTTCTAAAAGTAAGAGGAGAACATTGGAAGTACAGTGTACACTGTCTTATTATCAAGGACACTCCCAAGGAGGTCTTAACTAATTTGAGCCCGAGTTCCATCCCCCAATCTAAAATGCCAACTCCAATCTCTCTGGCTGAGTGTTTCTTCTAGCTCACTGAGAAACTTAAGAACATTCCTTGCCTTGGCACTCCATTATCAACTCCTACCTCTCCCCACTCCGCCACATCCCGTCTCCACATTTCTCTAGCTTTTTCCAAGGCAAACTGTGTTCTCATACTGGCCACTTCTCTCTCATCCCCATGTTCACTGACCTCCTTGATGTTAGGTAACGTCTCTATGTTAATCCTTCAAATTCTTCTGTTGCATCTCTCCCCAATTGCTTATCAGGCTTTAGCTAATCCAGTCCCCTTTCAACCCTTGAGTTTGCCAGGAGAGTCTGAGAAAGAGCCTCGAGTGAGGCTGAGCTCTTGCACATCTCTAACTGCTTCCTTCTTATAATTTCACTTTCCTATTGAGTAACAATTCAGAAAGGACTTCTTCTGGTAAGGTATCCTAAGTTAATATTATGTTGAATATCATGTTTGTTGTATTAACAGCATTTATCTGAACTTATCCTTTTAGCCTGTCTCTCTACCTGAGGAGACTATAAGCTTTTTTTTGGGGGGGGGACTCATATCAACTTATTTAATATATCCCGATCCATAGAAGGTCCTCCATAAATACTTCATGAATGAAGAAATAGGAATAGATACATGGCCACAAACAGAACATAAAATTGAAATTCAGTGAGTAGCAGTAGGCCTATGTGTTTTTCAGGATTTTATGGGTTGCAGGTGATGAAACATCCAATCAAATTAACTTAATGAAAGGGAAAAAAAGTCTTTGATTCATGTACCTTAAAGTCTGGGGACATATCTGACTCTGGGTACAGCAAAATCCAGGGCTCACACAATATCATTATGGCTTTGGTTCACATTCAACTTGTCTTTGACTAGCTTTATTCTCTAATCAGTGTCTCTTCACATGGCAAGCCTGCATTAGCCATGTCAAACCGTAACTGTATCTTAAAAAGAGTCTGTCTCTTTAAAAAGCTACTGATTTGTTTATCACAGAAATTTCCTGAATGGCACTCACTATGAGCAGACATTCTTCACAATGCTTTCCAAATATGAACTCATTCACTCCTTATGATCATTGTCCCCATTTTGTGCATGAGGGTAGATCATTTCTAGAGATCCCACCTTTGTGGAGCTTACATTCCTGTGTGTGTGTGTGTGTGTGTGTGTGTGTGTGTGTGTGTGTGTGTGT